>JBBIGC010182057.1:0-14538 GCA_037576955.1 Lepidarchus adonis
ATAAGTGCCACAACATTTCCACCTGAAAGAGAAACACATTTCTACACTATAATTAAGAGCTTATACGTAATTCTGAATGCACATTGTACATTTAATCTATAGACTTCTAACTTTTTTTTAATTGCATAGCTTATTTAATTTATAATTTTAGTTTTATAATTTTGAAGTTGATCTTTTGACTGCTGAGGTTAAGGTTAGAGTTGAGTTCGGGTGTAGACACATACCCTTCAGCTACACTCAATGTGACTTCTTTTAATACATCAACTCAAAACAGGCTCTTAATTCAAGATTCAAGCAGTTTGTCACAAACAGTTATGCAAGTAGAACCTTGAGTTTAATATACCCCTGAACATGAGCGATGACTAGTTATAGAGAAGGCTTAAACAAAAAGAAAAGGTAAAGAAAAAAATATATAAGATAAATCTAACAATAAACAGTATATACACACAAGAAGCAAAATATACACGATTTGTTGAGCATGTAAAACAAAGTTGCAAAATAAAGATGTAATAATGTGGTGACTATTGAAATGTATTTGCAGTACCTCCACTTACAAGAAACAAATTTGGACATTGAACATGCACTGACTGAGTCAAACTGTGTAAACCAGAAATGTTCCTTTAAATTCTCACTCACACATTGACAGGCAATACATACATGGCACATTAGTGGCCATGTTTTAGCTTTTAGTGAGGACCAAATATATATGCACAATTTGGAATGGAGGCCAACCCATCACAGGGCAACACAGAGACAGACAACTAATCACACACACTCACACCTATTGGCAATTCAGAGTAACCTATACCACAAGCCTTTGGACACTGGGAGGAAACAAGAGCACTTGCTCCTTTATCTTGTTCCATATCCAGGTGTTCTGTGCCTTGTCTTAGAATTTACACCCTTGTGTTTCAACATCAATGTTCTTTTCTCATCAAATATCTGTTACATACACTATATTGCCAAAAGTATTTGCTGATTTGCCTTTACATGCATATAAGTAACATCCCATTCTTAATCCATAGGGCTTCATATGATGTTGGCCCCTCCCTTTGCAGCTATAACAGCTTCAGCTCTTCTGTTGAAGCTTTCCACAAGGTTTACGAGTGTGTTTATGGGAATTTTTGACCATTCTTCCAGAAGCACATTTGTAAGACAAGGCGGCCTGGCTCACAGTCTCCACTCTTATTCATCCCATAGGTGTTTTATTGAGGTCAGGACTGTGTGCAGGCCAGTCAAGTTCTCCCATATCAAACTCACTCATACATGTGTTTACAGACTATGTTGAAACAGGAAGGGGCCAACCCCAAACTGTTTCCACAAAGGTGGGAGCATGGAATTGTCCAAAATCTCTTTCACTGGAACTAAGGACCAAGCCTAGAAAAAACCCTTCACCATAACCCCCCCTCTACCAAACTTTACTTGGCACAATGCAGTCAGACCAGTACTGTTCTCCTAGTAACTGCCAAACCCAGACTCATTCGTCAGATTGCCATGGAAGTGACTGGAAAACCTGAATTGAATTATTTTGATGGGTGAGTGAATACATTTGGCAATATAGTCTATGACCACGTCTTTACATTGTTTTTGGTGTTACCTTATTGTCATTCAAGCCTGTGTAGCAGTTCTTGTAGCTGTGCTTATTTTCTGTTTTTGTGTTTGTCAACTCATCACAGAGACAGACAACCAATCACACACAAACTCACACCTATGGGTAATTTAGACTCGTCAGTCAACCTAAACCACAGGCTTTTGGACAGTGAGAAGAACCCATAGCAACAGGAAGGAAGCCCACGTGAACACAAACATACCTGTTCACTTTGATCTTGGCCACAAATTCAGGTCTTAGGGCACTTTTCTAACTCGTTCTCTATGAACATCGACCCTGATAATTTAAACTCTCTCTCTCTCTCTCTCTCTCTCTCTCTCTCTAGCCAGAAACAAAGGAGTCCTTGCATCTCACAACGAAGCCTGGATTACATTTCCTTCCGCACTGAATTCATTTGTGTCTTCAGCACTAATACGATTATAGGAGAAGGGGGGCATTTTATTGTTAGTAGCTTTTGCACAGCGAAGCCCTTTGAGACGGCAAAGCAGACAAAAGCCGTACTTTCCAATGAGTCGGTAGTCCTTCACTGGCTTGTTTATGTGCATGAAAAGAAGTACATGAGACGGTTTAGCATTCTCTCAAGTGTTTTCCATCATGTTTCTTTGTTGGCCTCTCTGCCATTTATCAGTGCTATAATGAGAGGGATGAAAACTCGGCACCTTCGCAGCCTCAGGAGTGCCACTAGCTACACCACTCCTCCTAGCTCAAGCTGATCTTGGCTAGCTGCTCTCTGTAGCTTCTTTCTAGGCAGATAGGCTGCCATGTGGAAGTTAACTGGAACAATGTTAACGAGAGTTCACAGTCCTCCCCAAGGGGTTTGTGGGATTTCTGTCGCTCGCAGGGGTCTGTTTGATCCACGCTTTTCTTAACGTCAAAGAAATGCTGCTTATATTAATCAGTGGGCTCTCCACCAGCATGCAGCCTAGCGCTCCCATGATCATTTGGAAACAGGGCACTTGAATGAAGATAACATTTTTTAAAAGGGTCACAAACTATTTCCATGGTTTGGAGATGTTGGCAGTGAAAGGTGTTAATAGTTTGGGATCAGAAAAATAACCAAAATTTATAATGAGTGAAGCAACAGAAGCTTTATTAAAAAAAAAAAAAATAGTTAAAATGTACTTTGTTTCCATTAAAGTGGTGCTGTGGTTGCCTAACATCAAGAAGGTCCTGGTTTGATCGCCAAGTTCTCCCACAAGCGGTCTTGACTCTGGTTTTCAAGCATTTCAAAGTGTACCACAAGCACATGGTGCATACTTTGTCCATACTATCAGTTTAAATATCATTTAGAGATGCTGACAGAGTAATGGGCAATGTACTTCACACTCTGAAGTGGTTTAATGTGAACAGGTTAAATCTATGACCAGTTCTTTTATAACTAATATTTTCACTATTTCTTTAAATGCACTTTATTTGACTATGTCGCTTCACAAAAGCACATTCATTGAAACGTTGGAATTCCAAAGTTTAAGGGCTATGGCACTGAAGGACCTTGCTCCAAAAGTGAAAAGCCTTGTGAGAGTGATGACCATAAGATTACTACTAGTAGACCTTTGAGAGCAGACAGGGGAGTAAAGCATGAGGAGATCAGAGAGGTTGGGAAGAGCGTGATTATGGAGAGCTTTGAAGGTGAGAAGCAATTTTTATAACTGGAAATGAGACTGAAAAGGTAGCCAGTCCAGATGGGAAAGTAGGGGGTGATGTGAGTGAAATGTTTTTTATAAGCGGGAAACCAGGAGCAGAGTTATGAATATACTAATGTTTTCGAAAGAAAATCAATAAAGAGGTAGTTACAATAATCAATATGAGACCTAATGAAAGTGTGAAAAAAGTATGGGCATCTATATTAGACAACAATGGACAGAGGCGAGAATTTTGCTGAGATGATGCCACTTTGGTAAGTGATGTGTTTCAATGTTCAAAAGGAACATCAAGATTTCTAACGAAAGAATCAGACTTAATGAGTACCCGTCAATGTTAATTGAAAGTTAGAAGACTGTGAAAGAAGACTTTTAGAGCCAACCAATAAAACTTTGTTTTTATTGAGAAAACAATCTGGAGAAAGATCTTTCAGATTTTTTTTCAGTTTGTTAGTTCAATGGGAGAAAAGTCTGAGGAAGAGTGAGTAGTGAGATATAACTGGATGTCATCAGCATAAATATGAAAGTTGAGATCATGGCTAAGAATAAAAATCAGAAACAAAAGGGGGCCAAGAACGGATCCCTGAGGAACCCTACACCTAACAAGAGATGTGGAAAACTTGAGGGCATAGAGTGTTAAACTGTTGTCAGTTTGTTAGATATTACCTAAACCAATGTAGGGGGATCCTAATGATACCAAAATAATAGATATGTGATATGAGAACATGACGATTTACAGTGTCAAAAGTCAAAAGACAGTAAAGCCAGATTTCTTATAAAGCCGCTCTAGCTTCCTAGCAGTGGCTCACAAAGTTCTGAGCTCAGGAGTGAACCATGGACAGGAATGGGATGAATGTACAAGCTTAGCCTTTAAAGCGGCAATTTCATTAAATATTTCAAAAATTGGAAAGATTGGAGAGAAACAGCAAGCAGATCATGGTTGACATACCTAGGAAACAGCAATTTTCTCCTAGGGAGGAGGAATAGAAACACTGAAGTTAGAGTGGATAGGCTTATGGTCAGAAAAACCAGAGAAAAATCCAGAGGCAGTGATATCATTAAGGTCAGTTGAACAAAGCAAATCAAGAATATAACCATGAGTATGAGTCAGAAAGTCAACATGCTGTAACAAACATTCTGAGATGAACTCTGATCTATAAGAACAATGTGTCAACATGAATATTAAAGTCGCCAATGACAATGACTGTAGAGCAGGGTTATGTGATGGATAGGAGTTCACTAGATTGACAGGAAGCTGTTTGTAGTTTTAGGAGGGTTGTTTTAGGAGAACAACAGTTGAGGGGAGGAGACAATCTTCAG
Source organism: Lepidarchus adonis (assembly GCA_037576955.1). Lineage (NCBI taxonomy): Eukaryota > Metazoa > Chordata > Actinopteri > Characiformes > Lepidarchidae > Lepidarchus > Lepidarchus adonis. The sequence continues at coordinate 4,570 of JBBIGC010182057.1, forward strand.
GGCAATACATTGAAAAGAGGTAACATCAAACGATGAAAGTTCATCAAGTCCAGATATATAAACTACAGCCAAATCACCCCTTTTGCCCTTAGGCCTAGGCTTTGATTAGTAGCTGTAGTCTGTCACCATATTTAAATGTATGAAATATCCAGGTTGTTGCCAGGTCTCGGAGAAAAAGCATGTCTAGTTTTTTTTAGGTTATTAAAGTAGCTTTGTTGGTTATAGAGTGTGCATTCAGAAGACTAAAGACTAAAGCCGAGATGTCGAAGGGGAAGAGATGGCAGTCTGTTTTGGACATTTATTCCACGGGTGGTTTTGGCGACACATTGGCGAGCAGGAAGCCTCATAGCTGTAGAGAAAGCCAGTCCTCTATGTGAGTGATGGATGTAACAAGGCGATGGGCAAATCCAAGTGCCGAAACAGATTATACGATACAGAGTCCAAGTGAGAATGACAGTAGTGATCTGTAGTCTGATACATTACACATATACACATTATCTACATGGGCAAGCATGTGTAAAAATTTTAATTGCTATAATTTTGTCTCTTTGCATTATTATGTGTAGAAAATAGTTCTACTAGCATTTCCGTATTCAACTTTAATACATTCTTAATTAATATTGTTCGTGCAGATTTGTGAAGCCTATTGAAGCATAATGCAAAGTAAATGTACTATTAACACTTCAGTATGATTTTAATAGTAAGTGTGTTTAAAATATAATCTATTAAATCCATTTACAGTGTGAATGAAGCTTCATTAAACGAGAACAATGAATATTTTTCTAGTGTACCGTAATCGGTCCATATCATTATTACCAGAGTATAGTAAATATATTTAAATCTGCCTCAGAAAAGCCTTGTAACATTATAAACTTGGTGCGCTTGGGTATGTTAATAATGCTACATGTTAATAACACTAATAACACTTTTTCCACTAGGGAAATTACATTATTGTTATTTTTATGGACCCAGGAGATACAAAGGACTGCACCTAGTATTTTCTCAGCTCTGTTTCTTCTCCCATTCATGCTAATCATATGAGCTAGCATGCACAGCAGAATAACAGCATAAAATGAGCTACTTTTGCTAATAGCCATATTATACCCAGCTTTAGGGGAGAAATAGCCGTCAGAGAAAATCATTCTTTATCTCAGTGCCAGATACTGGGCTGACAAACTGAATCTTTTAAGAGCCGTTTGTTAGATCTTGGTACTCCCTATTATGCTACGTTGGCTGATTATAGCATTTGTGACACCCAGGGGGGAAAAATATATCCCTGAGTGACTGAGTGAGTGACAGATGACACAAGGTCCGTAGAATAACTTTGCATGGTTATGGATGTGGTATAGGGGGATGGGCTACGTGTCTAGCATTAAAGCAACCCTCTAATCATTTTATCTGCACATCAAGTAGCCTTAGTGACCACTCTCTCAGCCCAGTGGACTAATCCATTTGATGCACAGGACTAAATGTCTTGTTTATGGGCCTTTTGCATAGTAAACCATAGAATAGTGGGTGGAGGTATTACACTTATGGCTATTTACATTTTCTGCATAATTGACAAATTTGAGCAGCTTGTGGAGGCCGCTTTTTTTTCAGATCTCAAGGTCCCAACCATTAGGTCAACTCTGCCCTTAACAAATGGCAGCAGATACAGCAGCTACAAGGGAGGCCCTGCATCATGACTAATCTGATGACAAGTGGACAGGTGACCACTTGTGATCGGATCTCACTTCCCCACATTCTATGCAAATAAAAATGCATATTACTTAGAATTGCAGAGACCAAAAATGCTGTTGTTTTAACCAATGGACGACAGGGATGTGGTTCAATTTTGTTATCCTGTTAGAAATGAAGAAGAATAGTCAAACCAATGTTGAACTTTCCTTCTCAGTTATGTCTCAAGCTTGTTGACACAATTCACTGTTTCTTTAAGCCTCCAAGTCTCACAAAGTGAAGTAAAAATGATTGGCACTGTACAGGGCAGCTATCAACTACACCCAGGGACTTGCTCAAGGGTTGGTCAGTGGTGTCTGGGCCTGCTCCAATTACAATAGCAAGTTTCTAACCTATGGAGGGACTATGCTCAGTTAATATAATTATTAGTCACGTTCTCAGTCAATCAAAGGTTAAAAACCAGTGCATTCTGAGTGCATGTTGCATTCACGTCATGATAACCTTGTACAACATGTCCATGTGCATGACCTTGATCATGCAAACAGCAACTGTATGAAATTGGTTTTAGTATTGTGCTAGCATGTCAGGCTTGATCCATTTTTAATATTGGAATAATATATTGTAATCCATCGCATGCAGCATAGCTTACATGCAATATCCTGAACATGTTCATTGTGCTGTAGTGATGGAGCGTGGATAAGCAATTCTTATGAAAGTGCAGCCAAGGCTCTCTCACTTCCACATGCAAACACACAAGTATGACTGCAGTTAGTATATATACAGCATTCAAGCTCTGGTCAAATTTGCATGGATGCAAGGTTATCATTCTTCAAAAAAATGAAAAAAAATAGCTCCATTGATAAATAAACAGTCTGTTGACAGTGGAAGCCCTTGAAGCAGCTGAGAAAAGGTGGCTGGCATTAAACGTCCATGATGGCATTGCTCATGTGTGAAAGCATGCTAATGCTATTCATCCTACCTGCTGATCTCCCTTGGTGAAACCATGCCCCTCAACCCAAACCCCCACCAACTCTTTCCTCATGCATATTTCATAGCAGCCACTAGAAAAAGCACATCTTTAGAATCACAGATTAATACACCGGGGACAATCTGCCTCATGTGTATGTGTTTGGAGGGATGGGTGGGAGGTTGTCGCACGTATCTTTATGGGGCCTAAATGTCATGGATGATGGAAAACATGACAATTTGACTGATGCCATGAGGAAAAATGCTTTTTTTATTTTTAATGGAAAAAGGCCACTTATTTGGAAACGCAAAAGACCCCAAAGATATGTTCTTAGTTGTAGAAGTTAAGTTTTAGCTTCTGCCGCATTGTGTGTGTTTTAAAAGACCTGTTTCCAGTACAAACTTGCTGCTGCAGTACATCAGCGTTTGAGAGTTGAAAGACAAAATGCGTAAACATCGAAACCTTGAAAGTGTGGCCTTACTCAGAGTTGGGCTTTTGTCAAAACAGCTTCAAGGCCCACTAGACCAACAACATACATCAGATAGAGAAGATGAAAAGCAGAGCAGACGGAATAACATGGAGATCCTCAGGTGACTGGAGTGTCCATAGGAAAAACACCTTCCATCATATTTCAAAGCTACCAACACATGTAGCTGCTCAAAAGACCCAAGACTTAAACACAACTGAAGGGTCAACATTGCAAATTCGTCCAAGCTGCCCCTCACTTTGCTAAAAAAATGTTCAGACTTCTACTGGTTGCTTCTACTTTTTGTCAGTGTCAGTGGTTTTGGACAACAGAATGTCATACAGTGGTAGAAACCATATAATCAAGTCTATTTGCGCTAGTCCACACACTTTGGGGCTAGTATGTGGTGATTTTGGCACAATGATAGTAGATGATTAAACTAGGAGCTACAACGCTTCGTAACTTCAGTGTAAAACTACAGAAAACGAAATCCTGGTTCTGGAAAAAAGGACAGTGGTGTAGGACACCAGCATGGGGCATTGTTGAAAGCCTACCTGGTCATTTTAGGCCATTTAGAATATTTTTTATGTCTTGAAAAAAAAGATGACATGGAAGTAACTATGTGTCAGTGTGAACACACCCCATCACACACGGTGCACCACAATGAAATGTGACCTCTACATTCAACCCATACACATGGAGCAGCAGGCAGCTATCATCACTTGGAGAGCAGTGAAGCAGGACGGTACGTTGCTCAAGGGTACCTCAGTGTATCCTGGACCAGAACTGCAACTCTCCAATAACAAGGGCAAGTGACTAAGCAACTAGGCCACCACTGCCCATATGATCACCCCACTTACAAATCAACACCAAACAAACCTTCTTTTGAGTTGAAATTGACCAAATTTAAACTATTCCCACCACTCTTCTAAATTAGTGAGACCAACCCATCACAGGACAACACACAGACAGATAACCAGTCACACAAACACTCACAGTTATGGACAGAGTAGAGCAACCAATCACTACTACACCCATCAACCACAACATTAAAACCACTGACAGGTGAACATGGATCATCTAACCTCATTACAGTGCTATATAATCTAATCTCGCTATAGGCAGCAAATAAAGTTCTTCCAGGTGACGTGTTGCAAGCAGAAGCACTTTGATAAGGTCCTTATTGTGGTGGCTAGTGCATCTGCAGAACAACAGGTTTTGTGGAGTGTTCCAGGTCTGGAGTATCTACCAAAAGTGATCCAAGAAAAGACAACCGTTCATTGGACCACTCTGACAGCTCAGAACTTCAGGTGAAATTAACTTCTTATACAGTTAATGCTGATGATGATAGCATTTAGCAGTTCATGTTAGTGATGTCACTTTGACTGTTCCAGTCATCTCTCATGCTGGTGGAAAATGAATTTAAAGTCTAAATTCAACAGGGTTCAGTTTGGGTCAATTTTCATTTTTGAATGTGTAGTAGAAAAATACCCATAACTACACACTCTCTCTCTTACACACACACAAAGTCTATAGAGACAGGCACAGGTGTGGCCTTAATCTGACAGCGATATGGTCTAAAGGGAAGTGTAAATTTGGACTAGTTCAGATGTGAAGCTAATTTGAATTCCATGCTTAGGCCAAGTTTTTCCAAATTACACATAAATTCTGAATACATGAGCAACTCTCTACTACAAATCAGACAGATGGCTCACTAATCCACATCAGCCCATGCTCCATGAGCAAATTACATGACAGGGCCACCCAGAACAAAAGCCGTCAGCTTCAAAAACAGATGATGATTGCTAGCTTCCTCACTGTCACATTTGTGCTATAACATTGGCGAGACGCAGATAAAGAGATAGAAATTGGCTTCCGGTGTTTGAGCACCAACACTGAAGTCAAACTTAGGCTGAATGTTTTACGCTTAGCTGCACTGCAAGAAAAATTATACACTGGAAAGCACCTTAAATGCAGGTTATATGTCTATGTTTCTCATTATGAGGATTTGGTGGGTTTTTTGGGTGGGGGGGTCAGCATGAAGAATGTGTGAGTGTGTTGCAATTTAACATAGTTTACTACAAAAACAAACACAAGAACATATAATTGAGTTACTTTTATAGCATGTAGATGATGGAGAACATTATATCTAAAATGATTAGGTGTAAAAGAGATCAGACAACAAGACCAAACTCAATACACAATGCAATGAATAACATAAAATAATGGGTCGAAACAGGGAACAGGTGTGTTAGATAACAAGAGGGCGGGGCAAAGGCGGGGCAGAGATGATTAACATCAAACATGAGGACAGAAGCACATGGCAGTAGAAAACGGCAAACCAGACTGGCATGGTACAGTGACCCCATTATTTTTTACACTTTTTCTAGGGATTTGTAACTGTATGAAATTCTCAACTGAAATTCTTCAGGTTGATCTGAAGAAATCTGCAGGGAAGGTTTCTCCATGCTCCTTGTTAAGCTCTCAAAAGATCAGTCTTAGAAGTCGGATGCATTTTCTGCTTCTCGCTGTCCAAGTTAGTGTCCAGTTTAAGTATTTGACTACACATTTTTCTCATTTTCTCAGCAACATTTTCTTGAGCTACACGGTCTCACAGTGCTGAGTGGTCATCTGACAGTGGACGGATGAACAGAAACGCTGAGGGATTCAGGTCTCAAGGTCGAGAGTACAGCACAGAGATAAAAGCTGCAAGTGCTGTTAACTGTCAGGTCTTGCGTCGTTCCTTTTTAAATGTATATTATTTAAACATTTAACAATTATCTCCACAATTTTGACAACCCACAGGCTTGGACCCTCATAAAATTTCACTTTTATTTCCAGTAAGTAGATTTTATTCCTAATTTATGTTTCATCTCTGTAGAGCACATTGAATTACCTGAGTGAATAATAATGTGCTACATTTTGCATAATCTCCTCAATAATCACTATTTTATGAGAAAGTAAGGCAGCTGAGGTGTGTGTAGGTAGTTGCTTATACTGGGTTTGATAGTCCAGCAATACTATCAATGTAGGGGCCACTGATAGATTTGTGGTTATTTTATTTTGTTATTTGGAGGTATGTAAAATTCTGTTTAATTTCAGACTCTTGAATTTTTCGGATGCTAGCTAATGAATAACGTTCTTAATGTCCAAAATTCAATAAACAAAAAGGGTGGTTTCTGGCCTGTAGTTGCAATAACTTGCAAAAAAAATGCAACTTAGATTTAGGTTATGTTACTACACTTAGATGCTAAGATGTCACGTTATGCAGTGTGGCAGTTTCCCCAGACATGCTTCTGCAGTCCCTACATTACACACAGCAGAGTTTACCCAGGACCTAATGAATATAACATGGCTGCTATTTAAACACAGCCTCTTTTAGCACAGACACTGCACACAGTGCATGCTATATGAACAAGGGCCCCTCCGTGCATGGTCTTTATGTGCATTATGCTGATCAAGCTCTCTAATGTGCTACTTTGATGTGTTATTTATGAGATGGCAATTGCAATTATCCCATCCCCCACATATACACACAGGATCACACATGGCATAGATCTTATAGGCTCATCTCTTTGTATAAGCTCTCCCATTCAGCTTTCATTTAGTAGTTTTCTATGCTGCTTTGAGTAATTGACTTAAATAGAGCACATGCTCGCTGGCCCAGTTACTTCATGTGAACCAGGCATCCTATGACTATGAATAATTTTGATTTGAAAACACTGCTGTTACTGCAATTGTAGAAAATTTTAAAAGAGCATATATCAGACTAAATATCTCCTGGACAACCTAATATTTAAGCATATTTAAAAATGCATGAGTCACTGATCAGCCATAACATGGCAGCCACCTGTCAGGTGGGTGGGCTTATATTAGGCAGCAAGTAAACAGTCAGCTCTTGAAGTTCATGTGCTGGAAGTAGGTGCATATGGATCTGAGTCACTTTGATAAGGGCCTTGTTGTAATGGCTGGGGCATCAGGTCTTGTGGAGTGTCCCAGGTCTGCAGTAGTTGGTACCTACTAAAGTGATCCAAGGAAGAACAAGCTAATGCTCATTGATGGATGTAGGGAGTGAAGACTAGCCTATCTGGTCCAGTCCTAAAGAGGAGCTCCTGTTGTACAAAATTTTAACGCTGGCTTTGATAGAAAAGGGTCAGGACACACAATGCACCACAGTCAGAGTTCTTACTCAGTATTAGGTAGGCAGTCTTAATCTCATTGCAAATCGTTGTATTTGCCAAATGGAAATGATCAAGTTTGTGTTGTCACAACCATTTGGGGGAAACCAACTAATCTAATGTCCAAGCCTGTAGGGGTGGCCCAGGTCCCCCTGCTCCATTCATTTTTCTTCAATAAATGCAAGACCAGTGTGACGACTGCAGGGAAGTCAGAAGTGCGACTTGGATATCAAAATAAACCGGAGTTTATTAAACTCAGAACTATATACAAGTAACATCAATCACGCTCAACACAAACAGCATCACAATATAACAATAACCCACAACTAAGACTGAAACACAATGAACTTAAATACACAGGGACAAACGAGCAACACCTGGGAAACATCACATGACATGGACACGTGACAGACAAGGGCCACACAAACACATGGTAGACACGTCAAAACAAAAGCACATAGAACACACAGGACGACACCTGACAACCAGATAAAATAATTTTCTACTAGGTTTTTCTTATCTTTTGTTAGGACACATAAGTGACAAAGTTCATGGAAATGCTAAAATACAAGGAAATTGTATAATCTCTTGGCCCTGACGTAGACTTACGGGGAAAATAGGGATTTAGTGAATCTTGTTTTGCCTGGGAGCCATCATAAAGCAGCAGTCTTCTGCTGTGCTTTCTCTTTATGCATTACATATCAATAGAGAAAGAAAGAGGAAACCAAGGGCAATTCTCTAATCTGCTGCCTCACCATGATAGCTCGGAGATTAAAGACAGAACAGGGATTATTTAGAAACGCCCTCCTGTCTAAAGCGGTCAGCATCTCCCAATACCCAATAAAAGTGAATGGTAGTCTGTACCAAGCTTGTACATGCTCCCAAATTGCCAGAGAATTCACCTTCGCAGGATTCAGTGGAGTGCTGTGCGAACACAAAGTATTATAGAACATAAACCCCTGCAGATGCCAGAGATTTCAGTCCCTCATCCCACCGCTCTCAGAAGAAAGACTGAATTATGTAATCTAGATAAAGATAGCACAATGGGAGATTACATTGGCAGAGAGGATGTGTTGTAAAAAGGCATCAGTCAGTCAACCGGGAGATGACAATGAGGCAAATGTCTAAACATTTTAAAGACAGATTAGTCATTTTCAGTCAAATGAATGAGGCTGGGGATGGGAACATGTTGATTGCATATATTAAAACCATTTTCAAGCCGACTTTAGGGGTTATTTGGTGGACACATTCCAGCAGACCAAACAAATCTTGTTTATTTGAAATTCTCTCGATTGAGACACTACAACTGCTCTACTAAAGGTCAGACGTTCACCAGCATTTATTCATCCTCCATAGAAACTGGGAATTTACAAGAACCTTGCAGTAACTATACATCTAAAGGCACGACTAGACATCTTCGTCTGCTAAAATACATATGTCCGCCCAATAACCCCTTAAGTCTGACAGTGATTGCTGTCAGTACGAGGGTTTCTTGCTGAGAATGGGGGAAGCTAGTGTGACTAATACGGCCCTTACAGCTCAATCTCCTTTCTTTCTCCCTGCTCACTGTTCTACCTCAATGCTTTCTTTCTGGTCTCCCAGTGGTAAAAAGCTTTCACCCTGTTCCCTTTAACTCCTAACAGGGCTAAAACTGCTCCCAGTCCACAGTTTAAGAGTTTAGCCACTTTCAGATGAAACGAGGTCACAGTGTTAAGTGAGTCAGTGTTGCGCATCTCCAGTCCTAAGGGCTGGTCGGGCTTTTGTGCTTTCACAAAGCTAACATGCTACATTTTGCCCAATTTATCTGGATTTTGTCTTGATGTGAACAGCTTTTTTTGGTGCTGTAGCAGTAGAGCCAATGCTGAAAATTCTGCAGTTACACTAAGTACCTGTTGAAGAGACCTGCTGCTTAGATCCAAAATTTAGTGCAACATTTAAGTGGAATACTTATGATATATATAGCCACTTTATTAGAAACCCCCATCTTTGGGCCTAGAACTCGTCAAATCAGGCATGAAGACATCAAGACCAGTGACCTCTTCCTAATAGTGCTGGAGGTCCACTCCATCCCTCGCTTTAACACGGCTAATTCAACCCACCAGTTTATTATCAAGTTACACTAAGTACCTGTTGAACACCCCAACAGACCTGCTTTTGTGACACCTACCTCTACCCCAGTGGTCAGGAGACCACTACCTTCCTGGAGTCTTCTTATCCAGGCACTTCCTGTCCAGATCATCTGTTCACTCAAAAAGTTGGATCAGGTCTTAGATTTGGGATTAGTAACCAATAACAAATGAGGATAAGTGTGGCTGATGATGCACATGGTAACAGGGCTAGGAGTACAAGGTTGGGGTTTCTCAAATTTTTCACTATATTTGAACATTTATTCCTTACCACTCCTCATAGGGGGTCTCCTGCTAACCTCTTCTGTAGCGTTCCGGGTTCAGGTGAGCGCAGCGCACGGGAAAACACAAGTCACCTGGGATCGAACCCGGGACGCTGGCGTCACTCTTGGTGGCACTACAGGGAGAGCAATGGCACGGCTGAATGTGTTAGCGTGTTAGAGAGAAATAAAACAAAAAATAATAATAAAAGGAAACAAAAACCTAAACTACAAAACTAAGAAACTAATAAATCTAGGAAAAAGGGAGAAACCCTCAAAGGAAAACTAGGGAACA
>JBBIGC010182080.1:0-14538 GCA_037576955.1 Lepidarchus adonis
GCTCAATGTCAGTTTGTAGAGTCAGAATCTCATCTTCCACTCAAGGAGAGTTGAAGTGAAACAGTGCTGCAATGTTCCATGCGCGTGAAACAACCTCATGACTCACCCGGAACAATGCTTCGGTGGCGGCTTTCGCTTTCACTTTTGCGGCTTTCGCTTTTGAAGTTAGTTGAGAGAAAAACGACTGCTGTCCTGGACAATCTGAATGCTTGCCCTGTATGTCAATCTAGTGACGGGATGTTTGATAGGCTGACATATTTTTTTAACGTCACGCCGCGATCGACCAGTACTGCCTCCGCTATCGACCGGTAGATCGCGATCGACGTAATGAGCACCCCTGTTCTAGGTACTAACAGGGCAAATGTGAAGTACCAACTTCAGAGTTCTTTTTTATTATTTTATTCAATGGTAAGAATGGTTATTATTTTTCGTAAAATGGTGGAATGTTATCAGGCAGTCTAGATACATTACAATAAACTGTCTAATCACAGAAAATATATTTAAAAATACTAACAATAATAATAACAACAAGAAGAGTAATGATATACATATTTTCTGTTTTACTTGGTCTTCACCATAAATCAAATTAGCAAATATTTTACTACATACTTTCATCTGCATAATATCTAGAACCTGTTTTCTGTAAAGTTTGGGTAGACTTTCTTGGCATTTATGCTTCAGAGCCCACCAGTTATTAGCTAGAACCTATTAAGTCTTTTAGTGTAGTTTAGCAAAACTGTCATGTCACTCAAACAAATTACCTAGTACTTTGGAGTTTTGTGGAGATCCTTTCCGTTTAAAAGGTTAAATCATAACAAATTGACTATGTGTCTCTAAATCTTGGATGGACAGTGTAAGGTCTTGTGTTTTGAGCAGTATGACAGATCCAGCTCACCGTTTTGCATGAATTATCAGCAGTACAGTTATCCCTTTTACATAAATTAATAGGGAGAGCAAATATAGGTGAGCAAACATCTCACTTGTGGAGTGCTGGGCTGTCTGCTTATGTGACCTACATCGAGCGAGACTCATCTCTCAGCTTATTGTGCTAATTCACAGATCAAACACTGAAGGTTTTGTTCTATTACGCTGGTCCTATTGAAATCTCTGCAGTGAAATCTCCTGCATTAATAGTCTGGTATTGTGCTCCTTCCCCCCCCTCAGCTGGCCTCATTGACTGTGTGCTGAGAGACAGGGGTATAATTCCACCTCATTGTGCAGCCTGTAGTAATCTGGCATTGACAAATGCACTCCATCCATACAAAACAGCTCGAAACCAACAGCGTGCGCATGTGGAAAAAGCAGCTTCTCAGACAACGAGGAACTGCAGGTAGTCCTCAGAGACGAGCAAAGACCCAAGAACAATTTCACTCTCTCTCACGGGGAACGAGCCAAGCTCGATTTCTCATCCTTCATTTCTGCATTTCCACTCTTTCCCTCTTTCAGATGACTTTCAGGAATGGTGAATTTTGAGGAAGCCTTAATTGCATCACTGACCCCCGCTGTAAGCATCCAGGGTCTGATTTGACAGCTGTTCTGTGGAGAGTTCTCCTGATTGTGGTCCATAGAGATTGTGGATGCCCTCAGGAGAATGTGCCGGGAGGAGAAAGTTATGCTTTTTTCTCTCATGCAGTGTTTTTAACTTGTATTCACTAGATCTCTGTAAAGATATGAGCCACATTCTACCACTTCTTCAATCTGATTCTCTGTCAAATACCCCTACCCTCCTCTCTTCTCTCTGCATCTCTCATGATGTTCTCAAGAGTCGAGAACAACTCCATCATCACTGACAATGACTTTATTGTTTTTTGTCTTTATTTTTTTATAGGTTTTTTTTATTTTATTTTTTTAAATAGGCAATGTCGTGTCCAAATATTGATCTATTGATCTAATTTTTCTCAATAGAAAAAAAACAATACAATGATGCAATGATTTTCACACTTGATACATTTTGTACTGTGCCCAACCTCATTTACCACTGGCTCCTGTGAGGTTGTGAAGCAGTGAAAATATGATTATTGTAACAACTACCAAGCTCGCCATCATGTGCATTAAAATGAAATGAAATTTGTTATAAATTTACATGTAGATGTAGACTACTACTGTCAAAACAGGTTAACAAGACAACTGAAAAAGTTTGCTAACGTGCTTGGGCTGTTTTATTCAGGTTATTAGTCTTATAATGTCAGTTAATGCAGAGAAATGTTGCAACATTATATTATTTTTACACTTGTTAAAAAAGTATATTAATCATTATAATAATAGAAATAATCAGAATGATAAATCCAGTAATATATAGGGGGTGATGAGTAGGCAGAATGTATCTGCTTTGGAACAGAAAACCAATTAAGGAATCCAGGAAAAACCTGAGGTGCTTAATATGGGCATAACACATACAGAATAACTACACGGCTTCCGAGATCTGGGCCAGAGCTTCCCAGCTGCCATGGTGTCTCCACAGAGGGACGCAGTAAGAGAGAACATGGGCTCTCTCGTTTTGGACTCTTTCACTAACTTCACCATCACATTGGCTCCACCTGCTAATGATCACACACACCTGCAGCTAATTTCTCATTAGCTTTAGTATAGGGCTGGATTCCCAGATTCAGATTAAACTAAAATGGGATTTCTAATCATGAAGTTTGGCTTTGGAGCTTGTTCCAAATCTGAGCTTAATTTATATCAAAGCATTTGGCTATTAGTGCTTCACTTCACTCCTTGAGTCGTTGCCTTGTTCTTATTGTCTATTCTGTGTGATATTCTCCTTTTCATTGTCATTATAGATTACCCTTGTGATTGATTGATTGACTGCCTGTCTGTAGATCCCTCCTTGTTATGGTGAAAGGCTCCAAATGTTATTTTGGCACCTGTTAATTTACTGCAATATACGGTTCTACACACTGTGCGGTACAAAGCACTACACATGAAAAGTACCCAGTTCCAAAAACGCTGGGATGCCGTATAAAACGTAAATAAAAATTTAATACAATGATCTGCAAATCTCATAAACCAATATTTTATTCACAAAAGAACATAGAAAATATATCAGATGTTGAAAGTAAGATATATTACTGTTAAATAAAAAACATCATTTTGATTTTCATGGGAAACAAAAGGCTGGAAAAGTAGGTAATACTAAAGAGAAACATTAGAGAAGCAACTGAGAACAACAAGAGAAGCAACTGATTACATGAATTGGCAATTTGTAAGTAATATGGCTGGGTATGAAAATGGCATCTTAGTGAGGCAGAGTCTCTAAGAAGTTCACCAATTTGCAAAAATGTGTCTAAAATTGTAGCATTTTCCTCAATGTAAAATTGAGAAAATCTACTGTACATTACATCATAAAAAGCTAAAAGGCCTAAAATCCTTATTGGATGTGTGATCTTTAGGCCCTCAGGTTGCACTGTATTAAAAGTAGGCATGATTCTGTCATGGATATCACTGCAAAGACTCAGAAAGCACAGTTCACCATTCCATTCACAAATGCATGTTAAAGCTCTTTCATGCAAGAAGTAGCCATATGTGAATGTGATCCAGAAACGCCCCTTCTTCTCTGGGAAAACACTCATGCAATATAGACTCAAGCAAAGTGAGAAACTGCGGTCAGATGAATTTAAATATGAAATTCTTTTAGAGGAAAACAAGACAAAGATAAGACAGACAGGTACAAAATAACCAGGTGCAAATGAAGCATTGTGTAAACAGGTGTAGATGTGCAAATGGCAATGGCAAGTTCTTTATTCTTATTCTTCTAGATTCTTATTTATTTCTGCTATTTATTTTTTTATATATTATTTTTATATTCCTTACCAATGTTACATTGCCCCTCTCTATTTATATATTTCTATATTTTATAGATTTACGTATTACATATTTGTTTCAAATAAAACTCTTCTAAATGTTCTAAAATCCATAGTAAATCCAAAACAGTGCAACCCCCCTCTTTCTCCCCCTCCCTGCAAGCAGCAGGCTCACACACAGTGTATGCGTTGGCGCCCACGTATTACTGTAAAGCATATAGTAGGTGTTCAACTGCATTCTACTACCGTATATGACAGTAAATATGTACATTTTTGAAAACAAAAAAAGGCCAGTGACGTAAGCATGGATTTTCACAAGTCGAGAACAATTTCGACTTTATTGACAACGAATTTATTTTATATCATTTTTATTATTATTGTTCTTTTATTCTTTTGCTATGTACAGTGTCCTTGAGTGTTCTGAAAGGATCTTTTTCAAATAAAATGTATAAGTAGTAGTATTATTGTAGAACCCCCTGTACTATTGTACTAAAACTTGGTAGAATATGTGCAGATGACATGTATGTTCTGCAGTAATGAAACATGCATAGTGTGCTGTATGACTCAGAGGTGTGAAACAGTCTGCCATTCAAACGCCTTCCACTGTCAAGCCTCGTCAAAGCGGCTCTGCAGCGACGAGCCCTCATTTGCTTCATTTGTGAGAGCTTTCCCGCGGCCCGTATGTGTAATGTGTGCACGTCGTGCTGTCAGTCGTCCAGGGCAGCTGCAACACGAGCGCATCAATCCGCAGGGCGACGCCTGACTGCTGTCTCAGATGGAGAGGAGCGCACAGCGTTTACTCAGCCACTGAAGCTCAAGGCCGTCTCATCATTGTGGTTACAGGCGCATTGAGCCATGCTCATCTGTATCTCAGGGATTTTGATCTCCACAGGCTGTGGCTTCTCACTGCTCTCAGATATGGTGGAGTCTCCATTGAACTTCTCCCTTGATTGAGGCAGCCATGGACTTCAAGGGACCTTTACGCTGCCAGCACCTATCAAGATTCTTCAGGAGCGACAGATGAAATAAACATTACATTGCTGGGCGTCTTACCTCCCACCCTGAGGTCCTGCTATAGGCAGCGTTTCCTCCAGCTACTGAGGGGGGTGCCTATCACTGCAGTACGTCCTCACACAGCAGAGAGAGGGAGAGAGAGGGAGAGAGAGCTGTCCAAAGCTTCAAACCCCAGCCCTGAAGACCCTCCTCCCCATGTGGCTAAGCTGTCTGTTTAAATAGCGCGTCTTCCGCTTTGTTGCTGGGTGCGAGCGAAGCATCAATCAGAGGAGGTTGTCATTAAACGTGACGCGGTGCTTTGTCTATTTTCAGAAGGATGATGACAGAGGTTTGCGCTGGAAGAGAGGTCCAACAGAGGACTATCGTTAATCATTAAAGTCACCCTGCACTGCTGCAGAATTGCACCCCCCATGCACTGAACACACAAGTGCACAGCCTTGTAGCCAGGTGTTTGCAACTAGACTCTCTAACACACTGACGACTCTTACACATGCACTGCGTCATTTCTGCTGAGGGTTTTAGCTAAAACTGAAAAGAGTCCAGAAGTCAGATACAATCGAATCTGTACTGTCAGGATGGCGCGTGTGATGAATCATATTTCCTCAGAGAGGTCCTGTACTATACTGTATGTTATTTTGCTTCTTGTCCTGTGCTTGGATTCTTTGAAGAGTTCAAAGGCTCATGTCTGAAAAGCACTGCACATAGTATCTCTGCATTTCCGAAGATAGACGAGAACAATTGCTTAGTAAGGCTTCCATCCAATCAGGCAAGATATTCTGCCCAAGAACTGTCCACAGAGAATAACCATTGTGTCTCTGGCTGTCCTTGGCCATATAATAAATTTAGCGCTAAGCACCAGTGGGCCTACCCTCCTCCACTCCTACTGTATAAAGCAGCATCAAGGAATAGATCAGCCTGGTTATTGGTTCTAAAGCTGAACCACATTTCTTTAGGAAGGAGGCGGCATCTTTCATACTTCTGACATCTTCACAACAGTAGGTCTTGAGGGATGTTCATGATGTGCGGTCATTAATACCTACCAATAGTGATCCAACTGATGACCGAGTCATGGGCACCCAAGACTAGCCCATCTTGCAAGATTCCAAAGAGGAGCTTCTGTTGTACAGAAATGTTAATGCTGACTGATGGAAAGAGGCCAGAACACTCCACAGCCAGAGCTGTTTTGGTGGAATGATGGGACTTCTTTGTTGTGAAGGATGTGGGTTTATTGCACTTTATACATTTATCATAAGCCAATTTTTTTACTTTTAACATTGTTGCAATGTGTGCTGTGCAAGAAAGGTGGTTTTCTTTTGCACAGGAAATTGTTCACCTTTTGGAAATGGTTTTTCATAGTTTCTATCAAAACTACTGGAACCACCCTTGTCTCATCTGATCTCAATCTCAAAGTCCTTGAGTCTGATGTTCTCTGCCTCCTGGCTCAGAATGCTGTCGACCTCAGGAATCGGCACACTGATAAACAGACACATTTTGTTCTGGTCACTGGAACTGTGTGGTCTGTAGACAGAAATGGTAACAATGGATTATCTGGTGTCAACCACAGTCTCTGGGTGTTGAAACTATTGTTCTGATCTTGTAATAGATAGTTGCAGCCACAAGTAATCTATTATTATTTTTATTATTGTTGTTGTTGTTGTTGTTGTTGTTATTGTTATTATTGCATTAAATTAATGATCTAATTATCACCAGGTATTTCCATTAAATAAATAGATACATAAATAAATAAATACCTCCCACAGGGTCAAGTGCAGTTATTGTTACTTTTAGATGTAATAACGCTTTTGGAACAGCCCCTTTCCTGTCCTTTGATGCTGCTTAAGGCACCAGATGGTTTCTGTGTGTTTGCTTTTTCATACACTTTTTAGATCATATTTGTTTGGACAGTGCTTCCAACAACTCACTTGAGTAACCGTAGCTCAACTTAATCCATCACTTGTGCGTTGTGCATTGTCATCAGCGAGCAAACATGAACTGGGGATTATATAGGCTGTCTTCTGGTGTCTCTGTATACTTTAAAGATAAGCCATCTTACCTAGAGTCCACTGTTTATCACTTAGAACCGTTTTTTCAAACGGTTCTCCATTGTTTTGAAAAAAATGCAGCTTCCATAGCAGCCCTATAAAACTAAATAAGTGTTTTGTTAAAGCTCTCTACTGGGCCGAACACATTCATTTATATTCATATATTCTTTGCAACAAGGAACTGACCAATGCATAGTTCAGCACTGGCTAATTAATTCCATGAAGCATGATTATATAAGCAGAACATGAGATTTGAAAGACTAATCGGAGCCTTTTGCATGCTGTGTGTGTTCACTCTGCTCGGTTGCAGGACCACACATGCATGGAGTGTGCTCAGGTGGTAGCTTTACAGTGCTGAGACTTGTGCTAGCATGCTGACTCATTTCACCCATTGCATGCTGGACTATAGCAGCAGCAGCAGCACCTGGTTCCACAGCTCCAGCAACCCCCACAGACACCAATTATTGTGGCAGGCTGAAAAGGCGCAGACCTCATTACCGTTTGAAATCGGGTCAGCTCCAGGGACCCAAAAGGGTCCCAAGAGTGTGCCGGCTCATGTACTTGTGGACTGCATGTGCTATTAATTAGGGCCCATCCTGGACCAGGACTTGCCGGACTCAGCATGCGGGAGCTGCGTTAGTAGCACTAGCATGTGCTGATTAGAGCAGCGGCGCTTCAGTTCATTGTGCAGTCCAGTGTTGTTCGGGTATTTGTGCATTCATTCTGGCCTACGCTGTCCTAACCTGTCACAGTCTTTCTGGAAATAAGCTTCTTTATCCTGCTCCTGGTGACCCACAGCACTGCTCATCTAATGAATATGGAAACAAGCTGATGTAATTAAAAATGCAATTTAATGTTCTACAAAGTTCATGTGTGTTGTAGGTTTGGAGTGATTCATAAAATTCAGAATTCAGTTTGATGATTTGTTACTATTTTTATATACAACAAAAAAGGAGTGGCTGAAAATGGATACAACATAAACATTATAAGCTAACATACTAACCACACCCTAACTTACTAGCCATGATACCTAGTTGTGTATGATACATTTCAGTCCAGTCCAGTATTAATGTGTCATTTTGATGGATAGCACGAAACGAGTGTCTTGGGTGATTTGGGTTGTATTGTTTCACTGCACCATAAAAGAAGGAATAGCTTTTCCCAAAGATGTATTGCAGAGGTTGTGAGAATTCCCACAAAGATTACTAGGGATGCAGACTTACCAAGTAAGTAATGCCACAAATGAAAAAAAAAGTCCTAAAAGTATTTCTAAACAGATTCAGACTGTTGTATTAATATCAACCATGGAAGTGGTTTGATGCTGACCACCTCATTGAAAGGATATAGGTCCAAAGTCTGTGGGGCTGTAGGCTATGGGGATATAGTGTGGTGATTTAGACTTGCCATTGGACTGTTTGAAATTGAATACGCTCTGTCTGTGTAGAGAGTAATTCTGCTCCTGAATTTCATTGCTATGAATAAAAAAACTATTTTTTTATTCTCTTTTTATATATTTCTTTTGACAATGTTTATTGATGAATTTGACATTCAGTGCATCAGTCAAGAGTCAGCAATATTCGTTGTTCAGTAAAACTGTTGAAAATCTTTTCTTTGTTTTTTATACATTTTGGAAAATATATAAATATATAATATATATATATAATATATATAATATAGAAATGTATAAATAATTTACACTACTAAACAGTTATCACAATTAAATCTTCCTGAAATGAATATGATGCATTTCGGGTTGCACTGAATGATGTAGGTGACTCTGGCTGCATCCTGAATACTATTTGACCCGACTAGTACATCGTCTGAGTGTGTCTGGCATTCATGAGAAATTTATGTTGCTCTTTTAGTTCTTTCGGGTACAGTGAGTATATACGCAGTATGTAGTAGGCTATTCTTAACAGACCTTTTGAATGATTAACCATCTTCTTTTCTCCATATGCAGTGTCCACACTTATTTAATATAAGGGGTTACTGAATACAATGCTATGAAAGCAAGAATAAGCAGTGGACTATTAATTGGTCAGCCAATTCCCTTATACACCATGTGCATTGGAATATTTAATTTTCCTAGGTGTGATAAATTGGAACAGGCAAAAAAAACAAACAAACAAACAAACAAAAAATCCCTTAAGAAGCCATTTAAAATCAAGCATATTATCAGAAGCTAATATGGTCATATTTTTTTTTGTTCATGCCACACATTGCCCTGCACTAGGTCCAATTAAAGAAGATTCTCCTTTTGCAAAGAAACATGGTATTACTGTTTTTAAATAAGGGAGTTGAGTAAGCTTGAAAATATGAAGGAGTACAACTTCCAGGTCACTCCTCCTCCTTGACTGCTGCACTCTAAGCCTTGCCTCCCATGGCCTCCCAAAGGAGACTCTGGCTCTGTTACATTCTTTCTGTTTGACTTGCTTTTCTTCCTTGGTTTTATTCTCATGTCTTAGTTGTGTAAGCTGTTGTTGGCAAAGGAGGGATGAGGAGCTTCTTTTATTGCTAAACAAACCAAGAAACAATTCCTGAATCTAATCTCTGAAGACACTGAAATTCAACTATGTACAGCTTGCATTTTTATTTATGACATTAAGTGAAAGTAAAGTGACATCATTAACACACTCTATCACACAAACAGTACACCACAATGAAATGTGACCTCTGCAACGAAATCTGACCTTTAACTCGTCACACGTGCACATGTGGAGCAGTGGGAAGCTATCAACAGTGAAGCGGAAAGCAGTGAAGTGGGGATGGTACCTTGCTCAAGGGTTCCTCAGCGGTGCCCAGGCCAGGCCTAGCAACCTTCTGATCCCAGGGGCGAGATCCTAACCACTAGGTCACCATCTAGAGCACTAGGTGGAGCCAGAGGAGCCTGATTTTTTTTTTTTTTCTGTCAGCACAAAGTGCCTAATATCACAGAAAACGTGTTTTTATATACAGGTACATATAAAAAAATATGACAGTGAAATCCATATACAGTATTATATAGATTAATTACTTATAGCGTAAAATATGTCAAGCTTTTATTTCTTGGAATTTCAATGATTATGGGTTTCAGATAAGTCCAAAATTCACTCTCAGAAAATTAGAATATCACATAAGATCAATAAAAAATGATATTTTTAAACAGAAATGTCAGGCTTATGAAAAGTATGTTCATTCCTATGCATTTAGCACTTGGTTGGGACTCCTTTTGCATGAATTACTGCATCAATGTGACATGACATCAGCCTGTGGCTCTGCTGAGGTGTAATGGAAGCTCAGGTTGCTTTAATAGCAGCCTACAGGTCGTCTGCATTGTTGGGTCTGATGTCTCTCATGTTCCTCTTGATAATACTCCATAGACTCTCTATGAGGTTCAGGTCAGGTGAGTTTACTAGCCAATCAAGCACAGTAACACCCTGGTCATTGAACCAGTATTTGGTAACTTTGGCTGTGTGGGCAGGTGCCAAGTCCTGCTGGAAAATAAAATCGGCATCTCCATAAAGCTGGTCAGCAAAAGGTAGATGCTGCATTGGTAGATGCTGCATTGACTGTGGACTTCAGAAAACACGGTGGACCAACACACATGGCCCCCAAATCATCACAGCCCATGTCTAGGATCCGTCTGTGCATAGTGGCTCATGATGCACTGACTCCATCCTTCGTTCTCTCCTTGTGAAGCTCCCCCAAATTCTTGAATGCATTTTGCTTGCCATTTATCTCAAGGCTGCGGTTGTCCCAGTTGCTGGTGCACCTTTTCTTACCACACATTTTCCGTACACTCAAATTTCTATGAATATGCTTAGATACAGCCCTGTGAACAACCAGCTTCTTTAGGATTGACCTTTTGTGGCTTACCCTCCCCAGTCTCCCAGACTGAGACCATTTAAAGTCTCGGGAATCCTTTGCAAGTGTTTTGAGTTAATTAGCTAATTAGGGTGAGACATCATGACTTTCCATAATTCAACTTTTTGACAATATTTTAACTTTCTTTGACAGTGAATTTTGGGTTTTATTATCTGAAATTCCAAGAAATAAAGGCTTAACTCTATATGTAATGAATATTTATATATATAACATATGGATTTCACTTTCTGAACAAAATTTTAAGAAATATTCATTTTTATATTGATATATTGAAATTTCATTTTTGGGGCTGTACCTGCACATGTGACTTATATAATTTGTGACAATTTATCGCAATAACAATAAAAAGACACATGTCTTTTGTCCTCCTCTCTGCTTTTAGCTTCCGCTCTCTGTGGGTGTTTCTGTAGGTCGCAGTGAGTTCAAGGATGCCATTGATTGCTTCCTCTTGTTAGCCAGCTGGGTTTAGTCAACTGGAGTTTCTAAATCAGAAATTGAGGAGCACAACAGATGCTTCTTTTTTATTAGCATTTTTTTTCTCTCCCTCTATGAGTCAGTCTCTCTTTCTCTGTCTCTCACTCACTCTGTCTGTTTCCTTCCCTTGTTTTGCACTCAGGAGACACAACTGAGGTGGTAAAGACCCAATTATCTGGGTCACGATAAAGTGTCATTCTTCCACCTGGGGCATAGCCTGTCTGTGCCCACAACATATGGAGAGTATGATTTATATATAAAAAAATAATAGCTAAATAAAATAAATAAATAAATGCCACACATCAACTGGGAATATAAAGCTGGGTATGTTTTTTGTATTTAGTGGGAGGTCTAAATATGTTGAGCTATGGTAACACACACACACACACACACACACACACACATGCAGAGACACACACACACACAAACACACTTGTGTATTTAACAATTTAGCATGTATGATGGATTATGATTAAGAAACGCTAGATGAATGCTCTGTTCTCAATTCTGCTTATTAAATCAAGCAATTTTACAAAAAATAATTATCTTGTCTCTCTTTCTCTCTTTCTTTTTGCACTCTCATTCACTTGCTCGCCTGCCCTAGGATTTAAGTGCTGTTTGACTCCCTAGGCCTTTGCACCTTGAAATGAGTTAGGTGAAGCCTGAATAATCTATGGCTGGCTAATCCTCTGTACTGCAGGACGGATGAGAATAACAAACAGGTGGCTTGAGGTGAAAGCGTGTGTATGCGTATACTGTGTGCATGTGCGTTGTGTGAAGCAAGTGGAAATGCAAGGCTCTGGGCTAGGGGCGCTCTCCCCAGGTTAGAGTTTGTAAATGAGAAGTAGAGCGTGAGCTGGGCGAGAGCGCAGAGTAGGCAGGTCTAATTTAGTTTTTCCAGCGATAGGGAAGTTATCATTTATCTCATCCAGCGAGCTGAGCTGTAATCCGTCAGGGGACACCAGTCCCACAGCTAATGATTCACCCACAGCCTTGTGCTGCAGAGAGAGAGAGAGAGAGACAGAGACAGAGAGCGAGAGATAGCCAGAAGCAGGGAGGAGGACAAGAGACGGTTTTGACTAGTAGAGGGCAGAGAAAATTGGCCAGTGCACCACTATCAGCTAGCAAAGACTCAAATTTTCAACCGTGATATCGAAATCCGTTTAGCTACTTAAGCCGTTCACCAAAGCTGAAACGAATAAAATGACATTAAATAGGGTCAACTGTTTTTTACCCAATGTAATAGCAGCTGTTACAAATGATTTCACCATGAAATGCAGATACATATCTGTCTTTGGATTTCTGTAGTGAAGAAAAGGACGTTTCTGTAACAAAAATGTTAAATAGGCCCCATTTTCAGCACTAATGAAAACTGCAGGACTGTTTCTGAACCCTCTGAGAAGGTTAGGATTCAAAATGTAAGACCCTCATCAAAGGGATGGTGGTGCAGGGACTAGCTCGGTGACCTCACAGCAAGAAGGTCCTGGGTTCAATCCTCAGTTCGGCCATGGCTGCAGTGTGTTCAAGCTGTTTGCATAGATTACCTCTGGTTTCCCAGGTTTCCTTATGCCGTCCATAGTCTTGCGGTTTAGGTTGACTGGTTACTCTAAATTGCCTATAGGAGGGTGTGTGTGTGTGTGTGTGTTTGTGTGTGTGTGTGTGTGTGTGTGTTTTTTTCTGCATTGCTGGCTATTCCATGACTGTCATGCCATGAAGTAATAGAGAGAGACAGACAGACAGACAGACAGACAGACAGACAGACAGACAGAGCAAGACAGTGGGGAATGGGGTGAGAAAAGCAGTGCTGCTTTTGATTGCTGTGGTAACAGGATTAGTATTCTGAATCCATCGGCTCCATCTCTCTGTCCCTTTCTGTAGTGCCTGAGCACTGAGAGCTTTTATGTTCAGCCTCGGTTCTCACAGCCCGTCTCTCCCCCCACGCAGCTCAATCCACTCTTACCTACACTGAGACGCACACCAGCTCAGAGGGCTCAGGCTGGATGCCTTCACTGGCACTCTGCCATCAACGCGCTCAGGCCAAGGTGAAGGACTCCAGGATACGGCTTTGCCATCAGCTCGTGCATCCGTGTTCATTTAGAGCCTTACAGCAGGATATCGCTCACTTCTGCTGGAGACAGGAACCAGATCAGAACGGTTCAGTTGCAGGACACGCCAACCAGCCACAACATTATGACCACTGTTGGGTCAAGAGAATAACATATCTCTTTAAAGTGGCACCTATGATGGGTTGAGGCATCTCCAGACTGGCAGATCTTGTGGGATTCTCCAAGTTTGCAGAGATTATTACCTGTCGGTTTTGGTCCAAGGATGGACAGCTAGTTAAATGGTGAGAGGCTCCCAAGCCTCAGTGATGTTTGTGGGGAGTATATGCTCGTCCGAGCCCATAGAACAGCTGCTATAGCACAAATTGGTGAGTCCTGGCTATGATAGAAATGTTTCAGAACACACAACTTCCTGACCCCTGTCCACCTCCAAAAGCATGGGTTTCATTGACCCGGGGCCCGCTACACTGGTTGTCCTTCCTTGGACCATTAGCCATCATCTAGTCATGACAATTTGGTCAAAATTGCTCAGATCTCTGCCCCTTATACACGCTTCCAACAGATCAACTTCAAGAACTGATTGTTCACTTGCTGCCTAATAAATCCCACCCCTTCACAGGTGTCATAGTAACAAGATATTCACATCACCTGTCGAATGTACTGTATGCATCTATGTAGAGAACAGCTTAAAACTCGGCCATGAAAAGAAATGAAGGAGCAAGAAAAAAAAAGCTGATCTATCTAAGCTGATCTATTGCCTTGTATGATGTAACTTGAACAGTGTAAATTTGTGCAACTTGTTCCTGAACTAAAGTTTATTATTTAGTAGCTCTGCTAGTGTGTTCAGATGACATACACTGAAAACACAATATATTGCTCACTGGTCAAACTGTTTAGGTTCGAAAGGGGAGAAATTGCTGTTTCTAAAATCTGTCTGGATGCTTCTGTCAAAGACATTTGAACTGAATGAATATATTTACCTTGTAGTGCTTCTTACTGCGGTCAGACTGGACAAGCCTGGTTTCTGGACAGAAGAATCACATTAGTTTTTGTTACTTACTTACTATTTCTTTAAAATCTGTATTCATGTAAACTGCTCTGAGCTGCACTGCTCTTACGTAGCTAATATGACTGTGTATTGTTGTAGCATTTTTATATTATTATTATTATTATTATTATTATTATAATAATTATTATTATAATTATTATTATTATAATTATTATTATTATTATTATTATTATTATTATTATTATTATTATTATTATTATTATTATTAT
>JBBIGC010182121.1:0-14535 GCA_037576955.1 Lepidarchus adonis
ACAGTGTAATAGTATATATTATGTGAAAAAGGTTGTAGAGCTGCATTTTACTGCATTAAGAGGGTCTGTATGTGGTTCCACACTTAATTTTTTCTCTTCTATCATAACAGAATGATATTAATTAATAATAAATAATGACTGGTTGGCCTGCTGTCCAGGGTGCACTGTGCCCTGGCCCATAGTTAGCTGAGATCACTGCACTGAGAGCCCTGAGTACTGAGAGCCTCAATGCTTACTTTACTCCTCTGTTTTCTGCTATAGATATTTGTTTCAAAGTACATTTTATTGGCATGCACAGAGAATACAAAGCCACTATACTGTTGTATTCCCTAGTCCCTGATTGAACACAGAGACACATGCAGCTCTCAGTTTTAGCTTGATGCTTCAATGTCATGGTCATTCCATTAGGATGGTAAATATCTTAGCGGTTTACAGGCTGTTGTGTTGCATGAACCAAGCCCATCTGGAAGATGAGTTGAAGGTTGTTAAGGTTTAACATTGCACCCTTTTGGCAGAAAACCAACTTCATTCTGCTTTCTGGATAGCGACAGTGGACACACTGTGGACTTCATTGTTCTTTTAATGCAGAGGCTAATTGGTTTACAGGAGATTGGTGACCTGGAGCCATAAAATTAAGAACAAGTTCTGTGCTTGGGGAGCTAAAATGTATCTGATATCAAACCTTTTCTGAACTCTAGGAGGAAAGTTGGTGACCACCATGGCATTATGGTCATTATATTACTCTTTACTTTCCAACATTAATGAAAATGGACCATGAGGGAAAACCATATTCAACTAGACTTTGAAGGCACTTGTTCTACCAGGCTTTTTGCATCCAAATCCTTGGTTTCTACTTACTCCATCTGTTCTTACAAAAAGTCTGCTAGTGTGCTATGCCTACTTTGGTGCCCTGTAAAGTTCTTCAAGTGCACTGTACAGAAATGTGTGCCTGACTTCAAACAGTAGCAGCTTCATTTACCAGCTAATCTCTGCCTGCGATTTATGATCTGTGGCATTGCGTTTTCTCTGCTCGTTGACAATACTGTTATGCATTAAACCCTTTACTGCTAGGACAATGAATCATGTCTAAAAGATAACAGACTTCTCTGTATCTTATAAAAAGGCACTATCCAATCTTCTCTAAAATATGTGGGAAAAATGTACATCCTTCTCCTTTAATTTCAGTATTTGGGGTGATTTCAACTGACACATCTATGAGTAGACACAAAAAAAAGATAATTGCCGTTAGCTCTGTGTTGGCTAGAAGGCTTCTTTATAAATGGAAGGATCATCGCCACCAACATTTGTGCTTTGGATTAGAGAGGTTATGTGTCATATTCATCTAGAGAAGATAAGATACATTGTTAGGGGGATCTGTTTGGAAGTTTTATGCTATCTGGCAACCATTTATGTACTTTGTTGAGAACATGGTAGCAACTGACATAACTTCATAATAATTATGGCTTTAGCTTGTAGGAAAGCTAGTCTATATTTTTATCCATGTGTAATACAATTACATTTTTAGGGTGGGAGGATGTTTGTTTTCATACTGTTCTATACTGGCTAAATTATGAAATATTAATAATAATAAAAAGACTTTGATCAAAACAAGGCACTCTCCAGCATGCAATTTACTTTTTTCTCAGGGTTTCATGTGAGGCAGATGTTTTGAATAAGAGTCGGAATTTGTATCGAAGGATTGCATTTGATTAAGCCATCAAGCTGCAGATGTCCTCTGACCAACTCTATGGTTGAGGTAAATGAACACATCCCAGCTGTGGATCAAAGGAGTCCTCCAAGAGTCACAGCTGAGGATTTAGGGCTATATCTGTTCTTCAGACCCACAAGCTGTGTGTTATCATTCCAGCAAGCCATTGAGGACTTGCAGTGTGAGGAGGAGAAGGTGAACTTCCTGACCAAAGAGAAGGCCAAGCTGCAGGTGCATGTGGAGGAGGTGATTACTGCATTTTACTGAGACATTCACCAATACAATGTGTTACCATTATCACAATAAGTTACTATATCACATAACATGCTTTTATCATATCAGTACTTCTAACACCCAGCAGCTTCATGTATCATAAAAGGGTTCAGACCTAAAGGGCATTTAACAACAATCAGTAAAAACGAACTATATAAATAACATAGTGACAAGTACTTAATTGCATGCTTGCTTATTATGCCATTATCCCATAACATTCATTTTAGCAGTTAATTTCACTCCAGTCCTATCCTGTTGCCATAGTTGATCACAATTGTTTTCTTCTAATTTATTCACAAAAGAAGAAAATATTTCAGATGCAACAATGTGGGAACATTGACTGATTAAAATTATAACTACTTTTATTTTTATGTCTGGCAATACTGATACATAAGCATTTATAAAATATAGAAATTGGGACTTACTGCTTTATAAATGCATAAACCTGTATAAATCAATAACCTGCAGACATTTAGCACAAAGAATAAGTTCTGCTCTTCTAGAATACAACTGTATAATCAAATATCTGTGAAACCTAAACATTTTTTGATGTCTTTTGATAGTGAATTGATTCAGATATCATTGTGTGTCTGAAAGTATTGATGTTACAAATCATCCCCCCTCAGTTTATCCATCGTACTTTCCAACCAAACATGTGTGACCCTTCAGTTCCCCTGTGCTGCCTAGTTGTAGAAATGCTGCAACGAACGAATGAGTCACTGGTTTCTCGCAACGGTGTCTGAAATATCATGTCTCACTGCTAATGATCACAAACAATTGTGTCATTCTTCCCAGCCTCAGAGATTATGTTCTGCGTTATTGCATTGTGAGTGCAGAGAGACCTAAACATATGTCTGAGCTCTGTGTGTTGATGTGTGGCCTTGTGGTGTGCCTCAGTTGGAGTCACAGCTGGAGCAGGAGAGGAAGCAGCGCAGTGAACTGGAGAAGAACAGGAGGAGGCTGGAAGGAGACAGTAAGAACACCATGGAGAACCTGACTGAGCTTGGCAAGATGAGAGCAAGCTTGGAGGAGCTCATCAAGAAGTGAGTCACTGAAGAGCCTGTTTTCCAGCTAGACTTTATATGAAATCCGGCATCACAGTCCAAATGGTTCTGAAAGGGTCTGCTTCCTTATCATTAACATCAGCCAAGTGTGTGTTAGCACGACCTTAAAATCCTAAAACTTCCTAAACCTAACATTTACACTAATCTGCCTGCAAAATATATTTTATTTGTTAATAGTTATTGCAAAATTAACACAAGCACCCTCTTCTAGTTCCAGCCCTGGTGGAGAACCCCTAAACTCACACTTCAGTGTTTTCCCTGCTGCCAACACACCAATGATCCAAATAAACCAGCTGTTATTGAGCTGAAGTGTCTGTATACACACAAAAAAAATGCAGAGCAGGGATTCTCCTGAACTATGATTGGGAACCATTGGGTTAACCAGTCACAGTGTTCTTTACTATGTGCTTTACTAATCACATTGTCACATGAGAGTTTCTGGGATGCCTGGTTGACTAAAGGAAACAAAGGTTATTATTTTTTTTACAGAAATAATGATTTTTTAAAATATCATTTTTATGCACTTTTCACTGTTCTCCCTATTGTAGGCACACACTTACTTGGTTTCCCTCTACCACAAAATACTATCAAGCTGAACAGGTGTAGTGCCAAGTGTTTCCTACAAGGCTAATGGAACTTCCCAGCATCTGTTCAAACTGATGCTAACGCAACTTCATTGAACAACTCAATGTATTTCGATTACAAACTGCCATTTGTGTTACTTAAGCTAACAGATATCCTTGCTGGCTTGAATCACCCTAAGTGATTGGGCTGGGGGTCACTCTCTTTGACTCACTCAGAGAGAGAGTGAGGCCTGTTATGGTCTCTTGGACTGTGATGTGCATTCAAATTCTTAATACGCAGAAAAGCATATGAACATTACAATATGTAGTTTTTTAAACCACACTTTAAGCTAAAATACTTAATCAAAATATTGGCTCTTTACCAATACAAGAGTTCTTCCTAGATCCTGTACATTATGGAAAAGTTTAAAAGATTAAAAAAATTTAAAGGGTCACAGATCTCCAAACATTTACCACAATTACCAAAATTGCTCTTTCTTGGCGTCATGCATAAGAGTCTCTCTCTTGATCGGTAGGATGGCCTTCTACTTCCCCTCATCACTTAGCATCATGCTAGCCAGTGCTGGAGAAATGAGAAAAGATCTGAAAAATTCACCCAAATTAAAACAAACAAATAAATTCAATTAAATTAAAATGATAGTGTAACTGTAAATAGCATTGTTAATAATCAGCTGAGGTTTTCATTAATTGGCACTTGGCAATATTCAAATAACAAGGGATCTGCTTTTAATAGCTATAACTAACAAAGTTTTCTAGTAGAAAAAGTAGAATGGCCTTGAGAATCACTGAGGTTTCCTAAAGTTTAGAGAAGATTTTTGTGTGTAAACAGATGGTGGGTGTAGATGTCCCAGTTCTGCAGAAAAACAGATGTTTGGGTGCCTGTGGAAGCTATAAAATGATATCTACCTGGAGTGGTGTTATCTTAGCTTTGATGTGTAAAAGGCCTCCAGGCTGTCAGAGCTGTTCAGGCTTGTTAGTGTGCACTTACCATCCCAGACCCACCAACTTGTACAATACCCAGAAAATACCCAGAACAAATAAAACGTTCTTGAATATGCCACTGCCTACTGTAAAAAAAAAAACATTATTCCCCTTATAGAGAATTCTCTTTTAATGGAGAATACAGCGATATATTCAGGTAATGTTTCTAAAGGCTGTTGCAGGGGTTGATGTTCAGAAAACTGTCTCTAGTGTGACAGAGGCTTAAGGAAAGCTGTGTACTTGAATAAATCTTGCATTGACGTACCACATTTGACTGACATTTTAATAACGTAGGGGGTCCCTTTCTCAGACATGGTGTACAAATCATATCCAGCACATCTGCTAAATTAGCCCTGTCACCTCTCGCTCTCTCATTCTCTCTCTCTCTCTCTCTCTCTCTCTCTCTCTCTCTCTCTCTCTCTCTCTCTCTCTCTCTCTCTCTCTCTGTGTGTGTGTCCTGTCAGGAAAGATGTAGAGATAAGTGCCACCAGCAGCCGGCTGGAGGCAGAGGAGGCACTGAGTGCAGGGCTGCAGAAGAAGAATAAAGAGTTGCAGGTGAGGCCCGTGGGGGTGGAGAAGGAGCATTCCTGTCTTTCAGCACTGTTGGGGTCCTGAACCCTCATTTGTGAGCTTGCTCTGAGATGGCAAAAACATCCCAGAACATCTGAACTGACAACAATCAATGTTAAACCCTAAATTGGAATGTAAGATATTGTTGCCGTTCAATGAAAAAAATCTCCATCTTTTTTATTTTGTATTATTCTACACCTTTTAAACATAGATGTCACCCTTTACATTTCATAGAAACTTTCATGTGAACCGACCAATAGAAATGCTCAATAATGACAAATTAAAAATAAGAATGTTATGCTGTTAATATTTTGAAGGATACGTTTTTTTCTGAACCCACATTTCCTGGGTACAGAGTTCAATCCCAAGCAAAAAAGGAGAAGATTATGCCTCAGGAATGCGAAAGGTGTAAAGGCTCTGTTAGTTTAACCTCTGTCACTCATGCTGTGTGTTGTGAAGGTGTGAGGTAAATGTTTTTGCTTTTTTGTTCCTTTTTTCTCCTTCCAATATTATGTCATGGGACAAACAGGCCCATGTGTTTTCTTTTTGATTTGACATGTTATGGTTGGGCTGTAATAAGTCTTCTAATGAATCTAGGTTTTTTTGTCAGCATATAAACACCAATCAGAAAGTGAGCTGCTGGCTCCAGGGATGTGATATGAGTATCAGTATAAATGCATTTGCAGACATACCTTGATTAAGCCCTTACAAGGTAAAGGAATGAATATTGTGTGGAGCAATGATCCAAAACCTGGTTTGGAGACTCACTTCCCTATAAACTTTTGTAGGTTATTAGTTGGTTGAAGTTAGAGTATCTTAGTATCTTAGTAATTTTGTTCATTTGTAACCTGTAAGAAATTCAGGGTTATTCTCCATTATTAGACTGAATTCAGTCACAAAACACACAGAATACATCACTTTTCATCAGCAAAGAACCTTAAAAAGGATGGTGGTTGTTACTATATAGAAAGTGTGAAAAATAGTTGAGTTAGCTTAGACATCCATGGGACATGACATCATAACTCATAAATCTGCACCACTTATAAGCTAAATGATGCATGAAATAAAACCTGTGGGAGCACTTGAAATGGAAAATGTGCAATAAGAGATTCGTATAAAGGCACAATAGGTTTGATGCTTATCTGAGTCTCTCGCGAGAGTGACACTAACGTCACTAATGCTAGCCTCAGACATCCTGATATAGAGATAAAAGCTGATTAATTAAAAGCTAAAGAAATTCAAACACAAATCCTGATTGTGATAAATTCAATTCTGATTTGTTAAATTTTTACTAGCAATGTGACTCAAAAGCTGCCATTGAAAGAGAGTCAACAACTGTGGCTTCTATAGCAACATAAAGTGCATTCAGCTGACTATTAATACATTTGTTGCCTAATTTATATATTTTGAACAAAAACTTCTAAATTATAATAATAATAAAATATACATTTTTAAATGTTGACATTGAAAATAAGAGTTTATTTATTAAGGAAATATTCAAAACCTGTGAAATGCTATTGTGGTCTGTGAGTAAACAGTGGTCATAAATATGCACTGGATTTCTCTGGATTATGAGCTTAATAATGAATGATTATTGTTTTTGTCTAGACCCAGATGCTCTTGCCTCTAAGGTTGTGTGGAGAGCATAGAGCGTCTTTGTCTATGGAGCTGTAACGGGATCTGCGTGTCAGCAAAGGTGGATGTGTTTTCGCGTTTAGTCGCAGCTTTATCTGTATTACACAATGAGGCTTTATGGACCACTCTCCATTAATCACAGCACAGGTGGACACAAAAGCTGAGCTGGTTTGACAAGAACCCCGTCGCTTGTTATTTCAGGGGATCAACTGATCAGACTTGTTCAGGTGGAGCTTTTTGTTGGAGTGTCAATGAGATTTATTCCAACCGGACTGTGATCGGGGCAAGTGTCCTTAGTAAAACATTCACTGACGCCACCCCAAAGTCAAGCGAGCATCTTGCAGTGTTGTCATCAGATTACAGCTACTAAGTTCAAAATACACACGTTTTCAGGCACAGTACAGTTCACTTAATTTTAATTTTCATGGATTTAAATGCATCAGTCAGTTGCACATGAATAAAATGTGTTACATCGCAATTGTTGTTTATTTACCTTATTTTGGCAATTGTTGTATTGGTTTTAAAAACTGTCATTGTGACTGACTGAGACATTTGCTTGGCATAAACTCAAATCATATTTTATTACAATCATACACAGTATTGCTTATTAAAATTCAACATTATTTTAACATAGAAATATTATTTAATTTATTGTGTAATTTATCTTTCTTATCTTTTTTGTATTTATCTTTTATCTCTGGACTTTCATTCAAGGGGTCTCCAGAGATTTGGAAGTCTGTGTCTAGGAAATATTAATCTATGTCCAGTTTCCTCCCATTTTGGACTTTTCCTGATTGGGGAAAACTCTTCTGTCATCAAGCAGTAAAAGTTACAGCTTGTGCAAAAGCCCCGGCTCTGTGCACCACATGCAGCCACTTATTTGATGGTTATGAGTAAAAAGAAAGCAAGAGGGGTGTTTTGGGGGGCCATACGGTACACTAAGGTCAAAGTGAATGAAGATTGATGGTGCTGCATGAATGAAACATGTTTGATGCAGACTCAGGTCTGACTTGTCTCACTGCCAAATGTGTTTATAATCTGATGGTTTCTCCCTCCCCCAATTTCTATGAGGAGCTCTTTCTACGCTACTGCATACTATTGAACACATTGGGCACTTCCACATATGCTCTCAATTTTATAGCCCATGATGATGGTTACGAATTCACTGAAACTACTGAGGAGTTAAAACCATAAGAATGTGTAATTATGTTGATAGAAGCAGGAAAATGGAACAATCGATTAATTACAGACCTTTAATTCTTACTGTGGCAGCATCATTTCCAACATAACAGCTAATGTTGGCGTAAAGTGGATTTAGCTGAGTACCTGCAATCAGTCCTATAGAAAGGTTCACTTTTTTACAGCCGCATTTGTGTACAGTGCTTTGCTTTGCTAAGGAGTGTAAAAGGGGGTGTGGAGTTCCTTGCAGGCGAAGTGAGCTGCTGCATGTGTGTGTGTGTCTGAGTGTGTGTCAGTTTGACTCTGTCTCACTGCTGCTTGGCCATGGCTGTGCTATCTGCTGAAGTTCTCCGCTGGCATGTGAGTTTACCTTTATCCTGTTTGCCTTTATTAAAAGGTGCAAAATAACTGATTGTGTTATGAGTGGGCTCAGGCTCATGGTGGCAGCATGCTGAAGTATGTCTTTCCATTGAATTTCCAGTCATGAGTAACTATTCTGGCTGTAGCCCATTAAATTATACTGCTGGAAGTGAGTCAGACCTTACCTGGTTGACTTGATTTTGGGTTTAGAGTCTGTAAGTGTTTGTGCACATAGGTGTGCGTCGGCATCCGTGTGTGTGTGAGAGTTACTGATTGACTTTTATCACGCTCCTGAAGTTGTCAGGATGCATGTTCTAGGACAACCTCCAGCTATACGGCTTGTCAGAGATACTTCCTGCTCAGACACAACATGATACTACAGGAGATAGTGGTGCCTCAAGACATAACAGAGAAAGCTAATTCCTACCCATACTATCATAAATTTTAACCATGGACCTGCTTTCATCTGTGAACCTCAAACAGTGAAAGGTTTATTATGCATATGTTTCTCCCCAGTATAACAGTGCACTAGCTCCACTTAAAGGGGAATTTCATTATATTTCTAAAATAATGTATTGGGTATTGATGTAATTGATGTAAATGAACAGAGTGGTTTGATGTGAAATGCTCTGTTCATGGTGACTGGAAACAGATAACAGAGAGTTTGAAAATATACCTCACAGTATGTAACTGCATATCGTTTTTATCAATGCATTGTCTGAAGACATTGTTGATTGTTGTGTTATAAAAAGCCTTACCTTGAAATCTTTTGTTTAATAAAATATATCCAAGGGGGAGAAGTACATGTATGGCACTGAAAGGCAAAATACCAGAAGAAAATGTATGTTTTTAGAATTACCACTATTTTACAAATATCAACATTTCCTGTAAAAGCTCAGAAAACATTAACTTTAACTTTAGCAATAGGCTAATTATAAACAGGTTTTTTACCAAATTAAAAAATAAATAAAATAAATACTTTTAACAAAGATCAGCTCAGTTCGCTCAGTAGAATGATGACGTTTGACACTAAATGCACCATCTGCCATGAGGGTTTGGCTTTAAAAGGACAGAACCGGGCGAGGAGCCCTAAAGACTTGACCCTGTGTATTTACTTTGTGATATTTTCACAAGAACTGCAGTGTGTTTCATTTGGTCATCCTGCTCTCTCTTCCTCTGTGGTTATACACTGTATGATTATGCTGCCATTCAGGCTTGAGACCTTATCTTACAACTGGATACAATTACCATGGAAATGGAGTGAAAAGAAAGCTTTCTTTTTTCTTAGAATAAAAAGGCTGAAAATGGAATTGTAGGGACCTTAAATAGAAAAAAGTTATCAGTGTCATGTGGGATGGTATGTTGGAATGGGATATCTTATTTTCGTTAATAGTGTTAATCCAGTGCAGTAAATCTGAAAAGTGTTTAATATGATGACCCATGAGAAGGTGTTGACTTTAGGTCATGGTGTAGATAATAACAGTGGGTGAACAAATTCCTCCTCCAAATTGCAACCTGGGTCAAAAGCCACCAGCATACGGGACTAAAAGCAGGAACAATTACTTCACCACAGCAGTGCTGCCTTTATATAGAAAACCATTCACACCACTTTCAGAGACAATACACTGTGCTGCTCTTGGCCAAGCTGATAAGTGTTTTTTGATTTTGAAAAGACATAAAATTGTATGGTGCACCTTTTACCATAATATGACTAATATATTCAGGTATTTTTAATTGGAATTAAATATCAGACCATTCTGTGCTAGACTGCGGAATTATGAAAAAAAAACATCTGTAAATAGTATATTTGTGAATCCAACACTTGGTATGTGTTTGTTTTATTTTTCTAATTCACAGGTCCGCATTGAGGAACTGGAGGAAGAACTGGAGGCAGAAAGAACCATGAGAGCAAAGGTAATTTCTCTGTAGTTCCACAGTTCCACACCTATGTGTCTATATTTCACTGCTTATTTTCTTCTTTAGCTGCTTGCTTTTACTTTTCATTCGGTCTGTAGTAGAACTATAACTCTTCCTCATGATCATTAGTGTGGGTCCTGTTGATTTTTTTTCAAAGGCTATAAAAACAAAACCCAGCTCTCTTGGAACATCCCCTTTGACCTCACCTAGGAGTGATTGATTACATATATGTACCTGCAAGTAATTATGAAGTAATCTAAACCTCACTCTATTAGACCAGAAATCATTTACAGTATTCTTACTCTGAGCTGCTCCAAAACAGCTGCAAACAAAGCATGACAAGTAAGACAGAAGTGTTTTCTGTAAAAATGTAACACATAATGAAATCTCAAAGGCAGATTTGATTAAAAAAGTTGGCCATTCCATATGTACTTGTTTAAAGTTCCTAACCCATAGCAGACTGGAGGGTATCGGATGTCACTGGGTTGGTTATGGAGGACAGGTTGTGTCAGATGCTGTGCGGAAGAAGTCTGGCATGAGTTTGGGTTCTGCTCACACTCCAAGGTATTGCAGGACTGGGCATTCTGATGGGAGGATAGTGGTAGAGAGGGTTCCTAATGTTTTGCACCTGGAATAACAAAGCCAGAGTGTTTTAGATCAGTGGTCAAGACATCCTCGAGCTAACCCATTTCATGTCAATCAGGATTTCCCCTATAGCCTTCTGAGCACCACTTAGTTCCAAGCACTACCACAGCTGAGCAAGGTCAGGAAGGAAGGACAAAGTCTTCATTTATCTTTTTTTTAGGATATGTTCTCTGTTTCTCAAATATGACGACTCAATGTAGCCACATTGCACAGAATGTGTGCTTCCAGGTGAAAAAATCAGCTTTATGTAAATCACCTTTTATTAAAGTATCTTTGGTCTATGGTTTTTCATTGATTTATTTATTTATTTATTTATTTTTACAAAAACTTATAATATTCGATATTAACTCAATTCAATGAGATTGAGAGATGTTAATTATATTTATTTATTTATTTGTATTTAATAATACATACAACAAAAGAGTAACACATGAAATAAAGTATCATACTGTAAGAGTTTTATAAGGGTATTACTGTATATTACTGTCTTTGTATCTGTAAGCGGGATCTGACGCTCCCCACAGCCACTGAATGTGCTTTATAAAGAGAAGGACAAGCCTCTGGGCTTTGTGTCTCCATGCTGGGTGGCATTCTTAATGGAACACCGCTCTTCTTTCACGAAGGCTAATCCAGAGTGGAGTGTGTCGAGTCATGCACATACATGCACATCTTCATCTCCTCGTGCCTTAACACTGCCTCAACACACACACTTTCCACTCTCTCAGGACATAACCAAGCACATCACAGCCACACACAGACCTGCCATTGTTTTCCCTTCAAAGACATAATCATAAGCGTTAGACACCACTATGGTAAAGACATCTATAGTGATTTAAAACTTGTACCAGGAACCATTTACTGGAGTGAGGATGATATTGTATTATAATATTTTTATTGTGAAAACTGATGATGTTATATAATCTGATCTTAATGTAGTACTCAAAAGCAGAAGTATGGAGCCATGTAAAGTTGAATGTGTAAAATGGTTTAACACATAAAATAAACACTTTTTAAGCACTTTTTAATGAATTTTAACGTTGGGCAGGAATTAATCAACTGTCCAATCAGTACAACTGGTCCTTGCATTAAGATTCATTCACATTATGGGTTTTAGCAGAATTATGGTAAAGACAAGAAGACCCTCCAGACTGTGCAAAAAGCCTGCTGTGGTACAGGGGTGTACTATTGCCCAGTGGGGTTCCATTGACACAGAGGCATATAATGGGAATTTAGAGACACATATGCTGTTCCCATCTTTTCTTGGAAAATTCATGGTTATTTCAACAAGACAATTAATAATTTTATAGATACCATAGGAAAGTAGCTTTGTAGACACAGAGTGTCTGTGCTTATGATTTGTCTCCTACTAAAATGAATGGTCAAGTCCACTTGCAAAACCGCAAGATAATTAGTATCAAAAGTATAAAAAATTGTCATGAAATAGAAATGTGTAACACACCTTTTTGAGTATGTTGCAAGCATCAAATTAAACATTTGTTTACATTTTTGTCAATGAACACTGGAAAGGGTGTTGGTACTTATTTTTCAAAGTAATACTTGGGCCTAGTAACAAAGTACAGTCTCTAAAGTATTTTCCACCTTTGTCTTGAAGAAGTTTCCTGACATTGCAGGAAGTCCAAGAGAGCAAAATGTATACATATTATATATTATACATTAAATATGAAATATCTAATATGTAATATAAAATGTTTATTACATATTTATTATATTTTATTATTATATTATTATACATATTTATTACATATGTTTAGCATACTTTTTAGTGATCACCATATTATTTATAATTATAATTATTATTATTATATTATTATGTTTTTAAACACACTTTTTGGAATGAGCTGATGACAAGGAATCTCATCCTATCTTGAGCTGGGCTAATTGGTGAATGAGACACTGATTGACAGACAAGTAAACTGATGAGTGAGTGATGCACTGGCACACGGTGGTAGTAATGGGGGCTGCTTATGACCCTTGAGAGGTCAAAGGTTATGAACAGGCATTGGTCTTGTCTAGGCCTGCAGGATGAATCCCCTAATGGGTGTCAGATAAAACTCACCCAAGCTGTTTTCACTTCATCAACACCCTTCTAAGGCTCAGGGGATGTTGGTGTCATGGCACCAGTGTCTTCCTCTTTAACTCTTTTAGTGTGATACTCCACACCAACAGTACAGAGTTTATCTGTCTTATCAGAATCCTGTGAGTTCCGTGCTGAACTTATTGCCCACCATTTTCCATTAGCTCACACACTTCACATGGCTCTTAAACAGCTTTCAAATTAAGGGGTGGTCTCATTTTTAACATATGCTTTTATGTATTGCTGAACATGCCATTTTCTTGTTTGTTCATTTAATGACCATCTGTTGCACAGTGATAAAAATTTGTTTATACTTTTTAATTAGAGCTTCACCTCATGTCTTGAAAAATAAATACTGCCTTCACATGCATGTCTGGGTGCAGCATCTTTTACACAGGAAGCATTTGGCAGAGAAGATGGTGCTGCTGGGTTTGCTCATTGAAAGTAAATATCAAAGGCTATGGAGAATGGAAAACCTTGTATCAATGAAATGCCAAATTGCCATCACTTTTTTATATTAAAAACACAGTATGCAAACACTGAATAAGTCAAAAAAAGTTACATGCAAGCACTGATAAAGGTCAAAATACCCTTTTACCACAGCCCATGCTGGTAATGTTGCTAAGCAACAAGACAGCCTATTTTGAATTGTGATGAACACCAACCAGATTACCTACAGTATATCTAACTATTAAATCTACTGCAGTTTAGCCCCGCCCAATTACACTGAAGCTATAAGGAGGGTTTCAGTGCATACTGCTTTGTTAATGAGGCACAATGGTGGGGAACCAATTACAGCATGGGTCATTTACATGTATCAGACCAAAGACCAATTACATATAAAATTACAGTATGAAAACGGCCTGCTTGAATCTTAGGGATAAAGAGAGGTTGGTAAATGGCCTTTCAACACTAAATCCACGTAAGTACATAAGTACACTTCAATTAATTAATTAATTAATTAATTAAAAAAAGAAATGGCAAGAAAATCTAGAATATGGTACTGTAGTAAAATCTTACATTTCTGAAGGGTTAAGACTGGAGTCACAGTTAGGGTTAGAATTAGCATAATGTTTTACATGTTTTACACGGTTAAAGTGTAATGCACAGAAATTACAAAATACTCTTCTTTTCATTACAATGTATTGCATTAATATAGTATATTAATATAGTAGGCATATAGTAGGCCTTATAATATATTAAAGAACCCATAGATTTCTCTGTGCATGTCAGTAATGCTATATATCAACCCATAAGTGAGCATTAAAACCATAGATTTTTCAGGATTGATTAAGAACATACACATCATTGTTCATTCAGTTATCTAGCTCTGCCCGTCTTCAATCACAGTACCATGCAGGTCTTATTTTCACCCATATTCTGCACTAGTTGTGCTATGAAGAGCATTCCTGTGGCTTACCCTCCCCTGCCCCCCCACCCCCAACAAAAAAACAGAGTTATGGTGAGGCTCTAATGACATCCTCACATCTGTCACCAGGAGCACTTTTACTGAGCCTGTGAAGG
>JBBIGC010182131.1:0-14535 GCA_037576955.1 Lepidarchus adonis
AGCCCTTGGCGGAAAGCCGCCATAAGTGCTGTGGTTCCCCACCCCACCTCGGCTGCCAAGGTGCGGAACTCGATGGCGTAGTCGGCCACCGAGCGTCTGCCCTGCCTGATGTTAAACAGGTTCGCACCCTTGGTCTCACTGACGCCCTGTGTCGCCCTTAGTGCCTGAAGTGGCCTGGCGAGGCGCTGCGGGCACACGGCGGCGTGCGACCCTTACAAAACTATAAAATATACATAGTATTATGGCAGAGCTGAGGCTGGAGTGGCATGCTTACGCCACATGGCCCCCTGGGAGTTTCGTTTTGTGTTTTAGGGAGCGTTTGGGGTTAAATGTGTTCTTGTGAGGGTATTTTGTGCGTTTAGGGGACTAAGTTTTTTGGGCTTTTTGTGTTTGTGGGTTGGGGTAATGGGCTGGATCTGCATCTTTTCCTCTTGACGATTTCACAAGCTAGAAAATTACAGTATTCTACATGCAAAATATACAGTATATGCAAATATCAGCAATGTACAGATTAAATAGGAGGGTGATGGAAACTGTTTAGCTGTTTAAGAGGGTGATGGAGTGGGGGGGGGGGGGGAACTGGTCTTATGTTGGGCAATCTTGCTGTACAGGGTCTTGTTTCATTTGTCAGAGGGAAATAGTTGGATAAGGTTGGGTGTCATTTGGCACAATGATGTCCTTACTGTTTGTTGCAGTCCCAATTCACACTGTGATGGATGTGCACACAACAGATAAAATGACAGCAGTTTAAAACTGACACAACAACTCAGAAACTTAAAAGGCTCCACTGTCATCGCAAGGTTGTTTGATATTATGAGGTGGAGCAGAGCTGAAAGTTATAGCAAGTCATCTCCACAGTTTTGCACAACCCCAAGTTGTTCTGGCTGCTAAGCCTTGCTTGACCTTTTTTTGCCTAGACCCTGTTTTGGTTTAACCTCTGATGTTGTGTTGTGTTGTGTTGTTGCCTGATTTTGATACAGACTGGATTTATCACCTTGAAACTGTTTTGCACGATTGTAACCTGGCTTGTTGACCTTGACTCTGCTATCGGATTTACTCTATTAAACCTTTTTTGCATGCAAGTGTTCACAATACTCACAAGCACAAATGTGTTTGATCTTTGATGCAAGGCTGCAGTCTGGTGATATGCAGACTGGACACCATCGGATCGGATTAATCGGCTGACTGTCGTATCATCAGAAATTTGACAAGTGGATCCTTGGAAGTGCATTGATGTACATGGACAAGAGCCATGGTGAAAGGACACACCCTTGGAGGGCACCAGTATTGACTGTCCCCAAGCCCCAGACTCACCTACTGTTTCTTGTCTTTTTCCAGCATTGATCTCCTTAGTCCCCATATTCTGCTTGTGCGGTGTACTGTCTACATGTATGCCTTTGCTTGAAGAAGCTATCTTAGTTCAGCAGTAAACCATGGATAATGATTGTAGTATATTCAAAATTTACTTGTCACACATGTCTTCACAGAAACCAATGTAAGATGTCACAGTATCAGTCACTTCATCCAGGTTGGCAGCTACAGCTTCACAAGCACTCCAGGCTATGCAGTTCCCTTTTGGCCTCACTGTGTGGAATCTCCGCTAATAGTAAAGCTTTTCAGTGGGTCATCTCCAGTGCACAGCAGACCTGCAGGATATGGCTTCCAGCCCTGGAAGATGTTTATACCTCACAGTGCCTCAGGAAAGCCACCAGTATCTGCAAAGGCTCAAAACACCCATATTACCATCTATCTGAACTCCTCCCATCCGGCAGACATTACAAGGCCATCTATCATTACTGAAACCACCACTTCTCCTATTTTCTGCTGAAATGTTTCTGTTGTATTACCATTATTACTCATACTGTCAGTATTTGTATTGCTATTTTATTTTATTTCATTTAAATTTTATAAAATTTTTGGCTTCATGTATTGTCTTAATAGTATTGTGTATGGAAGCTAAAAACCTAATCCCGTTCTACGTGTGCAATGACAACAAAGCAATTTAGTTCAAATCAATTCCTGGCCTCTATATGTATACAACTATGACTCCTACAGTAAGAAAAGTGATGCAGAAACTAACAGACTAACACAACAAGTCCCAGTTTGTCTGGCCTAAATCTTAGAAAAATAAATAAATAACAGAATTACGTTTTTAATAAATAATGAAACATGAAGTTTCCAAAAACTGTTGTTTTACTCTCTTAATATGTTAAATTGGATTTTTACCTTCTCTATACATTTGTGAGAAGTGCATGGGTGTGAGATTAGTAAGTATAATCCTTTCATTCTTTAATAAGCTTGCATTTATCATCTTGGTTGTTATACTAATGTATGGTAGTTGACACACTTGGTTGTCTGCAAACACACCCTTGTTGGAAATACAGTCCAAATTAAAATGTGCCCTTTAGCTTTTAAGAGGGAATTTTTCCAAAAAAACAATTCTTTTGAGCATTAAGTAGACATCAGTGTCTAGTCACTGAACATTTGAGCATTTATAACTGAAGCACTATCTGATCTCACTATAACACCAGCGACTCTGCATAATGAAGAGCCATTATCAGCCATGCTGTCACCAATTCAGAACCTGCCTAAGCATCCTGTTGGAGCTTCTGACATGGGATCGTGACTCACCCAATCTCTACAAAATTCTGTTCTCATTTCACTGCCTGTTTCATTTGCATTTGATTAGATTAAACCTCCTGGCCGGACCCCCGGCTGATCTGACTGTGCTTCAGAGGAAGCAGAGTAGAGTTTGAGACTTCAACAGAATAGCAGCACCAGACTACATTCACTATGGCAGTCTGTTCCATCCTGGACACCATATCCAATCTTAAAGCAGAAGGCCTGTGAAGGTGACCATAATCCATTAGCATGCAAAGGTTGGGAGCCAATAAATCAATTCTCTGAAGCAGAGTTTTCCAAAAAGAAAAGACCAAAAAGAGGAGAATAGCACTTAACAAATCTCATTTCCTCTGCTGGTAGAGGCTGGCTGTACTAAGAAGTTCCATGGAAGTTCAGCAGAGAACGTACAATTCCAATTAGTTTTTAAATTTTTTTAGTTATGTAGTACATTTAAAGCCTTAATATAAGTAATGTTACTTTTACTGGAGGAAATGTATCCCCTGTGTCACTGGAGAGAAGGCTGGGAAGGACTGAAAATTTGCTAGCTAATATCAGCATTAGTATTGTGTATAAATGTCAGTAGTTAACTGCGCTGTGTATGCAATATTTAACAACAATGTAATGCAGCAATGCTTTAAAAGATACTTTCAATTCTTTATATGAAAGCTTCATAAGATGAAATGGCATAAATCGATGGAATAGATTAAGCGTTGGGTCGAGAATATGCACCCAAAGGAGGCATGCAATGCCTTGAGGAATTCGGATTGCAATTGAAAGTGCCAGGAGTGTTCATTTTGCCCCATTTATGTGCCATTTATGAAACCAGTGCACCCCAGTTCGTTGGTAAAACCTAATTAGGTCTCATATCACAATCGCTCTAAGCACTGTCCCCTACCCAAATAAAATAAAAAGTTTCTATTATTGAGGACAGATCAGATGACTTTCTCCTTCTCACTTACTTTTAATAACGACTCGATCTTCGATTAGACAGCTTACGTTTTCATACAGAGAGAATTATATTAATAATTCATAGTTCCATTAGGCCAGCTCTAAGTCTGACATAGCTCACAGAGCCCATCACTGCAGAAATGAGTGATTTTATACAGCAGTCAGACGGATGTGAGCCACTGTGGTGTTGGGGGATGAAAAAAAGCTATTTTGCAACAACCTGTGTAATTAATATTAGAGCATCTATGAGTACTGGCAACAGGCAACGTCTTACTACTGCTTTAAATCATTACCACCGTGTGTATCATTATGGATAAGCATTCGGGGTACCTAAAGTGTTCTCATGCGTAGATCAAACGATACACACCATTCATCTGCTTGAAAGCGATCTTGGACAAAGCAGTTTTTTTAAATGTACAGCACAGCACACAGAGTTTCCATGTCTGCATATCTCTGTCAGTACATGTGATTTAGTGTGTTGTCAGTCTATTGATCAGTGGAGAGGATGCAGCAGATGGATAAGGCTGGCACTATTTCATTCACTCCGAAGGTTACTAACACCCCCCCCCCCAGTCAACCCCCCCCCACCACTCTGACACAAACATGACCAACCTACGTGAAAAGCCATGTTCACACTCCCCTCTGACAAAGTGCACTGCCAGCATCTCAGAGAGCAATAAAATTCCACACGGTTCCACTTTCACCTGATGAAATATCTTTGACACAGTCCTGCACTGTGCAGAAAAGCATTAGATCATTCGTAGACATGATGAAAGGAGAAAGGAAGGACTGAAACCCTGCAGTAACACTGGAATGTTGTCAACTGGAAAAAAGAGAAAGATTAAAGATGACAGTTAAAATCTGACCAGAGTCATTTCCACATTTCAATTAATGTAATTAATAATGTAATACTGCACAAATTTGCCATATTTATAATAATCTTTGAGTATTATTTTCTAACCTACATTTAACCATTCACATTGCTTGCTAATAGTTGTTTTGCAAATACTTTAAATTGTACATAGACTTTTATGCATTTGATCATATTATAATTTGTTGCTGTTATATAATGATTCACTTAAGGTCATGAACAGGTCAACAGTTAAGGGAATAGTTTGGCAAAAAAAAAAATTACTTAATTGTCCATATGTCCACATTTGCTCCTTTAATTTGGTACTTTAGTTGGGAGGCTAACATGCCAATCCATTCCATCTGAAGGGGACGATTATCAATAGCACTGTATTCAATAGCCACCCAAATAATTTCTTTAAAAATACAGCACCTGCCATTTCCCCAACCTATGTCAAGTGTTTTTCAGATGGCACAAACTTGTGATTGGGGATTAGGATACAAAGGATACTTTAATGGATACTTTAATACATTCACTTCCATAAAATGAACAAAACTTCAATATGGACATTCATTTTAGTCAACATCAAAGCTGACTTGAATCATGATGCTTGTTTCCGAAAAAAATAAACTAAAAATAAACTAAGCACATAATACAGGTTCCATCTGAAGGGGACGATTATCAATAGCACTGTAATCTGGAACACCTGATTCTAATTTTATGGACTTAAAAAGTTTGATTAATATAGATGCACCTACTTTTTCCATGTGATGCATCTAATTTTACATTATTACAATTATGAAAACAACTTTGAGATTTCAGTTTTATGTTGGAGTATGATCATCTTTATCTATATGAACCGTAAAGAGGGTGAAGTCTAACCTTTTTCAAGTACTTTGAGTAAATCAACAATTTCCATGTGATGTAATTTTTTTACAGACTGTATTTACAGAATTAATTTACAGAAGTGTTCATGGGCAGGCTGATTGACTTACATCCAAGTGACTGGAAAATGACTTCAAATATGATTTATTTTTTTGCCAAACCATCACCTTAACCCTTAAGGGGTTCCATGGGTGTGTCGCTGACCACTATCCCCCAAAGTGTACTGTCACA
This sequence comes from Lepidarchus adonis, assembly GCA_037576955.1. Taxonomy (NCBI): domain Eukaryota; kingdom Metazoa; phylum Chordata; class Actinopteri; order Characiformes; family Lepidarchidae; genus Lepidarchus; species Lepidarchus adonis. The sequence continues at coordinate 5,537 of JBBIGC010182131.1, forward strand.
CTACGCAACATTTGGAATGTTAAAAAGGGAGCATTCCAATGTGCCCTACCCGTCAGTGGAGCGCAGTAGATATTTATGGTAATTCAGGAATAAAGTCCATTAAGAAGTTTTACATTTATTCCATTTACATTTGAAAGTTGATTAATTAATAAATCACACATAACACAACAGAAATCTCAACAGAAAGCCAATGCAGTATACTTCACTCGAGAGCATAATGCATGCAATGAAGAGACATACGCTTGCTGTTTGTCATGCAACACTGTATAATAAATCTTTAGATTCAATATAACTATCATTTATACTTGACAAGCATCAAAGCAATTGTAATGGTTTTGCCGGTGGAAGTAAGTCCTAGAGCGTGCAATTTAACAAGATTTATTCCACAACAAACACTCAGACTAAACTAAAATTTAAATACACACTAACATAAACCAAACATGGCACAATGCATGAAAAAGAGAAAGGACATAGGCAAGGTAACAGGCTATGTAACAGCAACAGAACTACAACAGAGATCAGACAAGGACAGAGTGAAACACAAGGCCTTAAATACACACCACATGACACCTGGGCTTTGGCGGAGTCAAGTAACAAAGGACAGGTGCAGACACTGACAAGGGATAAGGCAAAGGTGGGGCTAAGCCAACAAATACTAGGCATTTGGTCAAGAAAACATGGCAGTACAAAATGAAAACAAATCTGAAAACCTGGAATGAGGAATCAGTGTGTTTCTGATACAGCGGCTTTTTGAGCTCTGAAGTCTTACAGGCGAGTTTGAGAAGGTTAGTGTCCATACTTGCCCAGGAGAAAAATTCTCACAGCAAGTGTTTTTACCGTTAAAACTCCCCAAATGAAGGGTTCAGTAACAACACAAAGCTGATAAACTTTTCATGACTTTTTGTGTTATTATTTATTGCCAGATAACAATATTGGTGAGGGTTTAACAATACATAATATGTTAAACATTAAAATGGAAGATAGAAGATGGAAGCAGAATGCCAAACAGGATACTAAACATTGCAAACATTATCACGAACAACATCATTTATGACATAAAAGATGTGTAACAGCATTAAATACTGAGCTGAGGATGGCAAAACCTGCAGTGCAAGATGATGATGATGGTGGGAAAACAATGATAGGGGGTCCTCGTGTTATGTCAAGGTTTGGTTCCTCTGAGTGTGACGCAACTCGAATTTTGACGTAAGTTGGAACTCATGCATGTAATGATGCTGCAGAGACTTTATTGAACATCGCTGTGCTTTATTAACAGCCAACAACATGCAGGAAAAGTCTAATATTACAATAAAGTGTATAGGAAATGTTGCTCCAGATAGAAATGCTCCTTTTAATACTTCAACATGCACCACAGCAGTAAACGCATTGGAGAGGTGACTTGTGACAAGACCACACTGACGGTGCCTTAGCACAATGCACTATTAACCCCCCATCTCACCCACTAATCCACATGAACTCTTATTCAACACTAACAGTGAATAAAACATAAACATTTCAGGAAAACAGCAAAAACAGCGGTAAACCCTCCTCTTTCTCCCCCTCCCTGCAAGCAAGCAAGCTCACACACACTGCACATGCTCATCTTGTGGCATTCGCATATTACCTTAAAGCATTTAATAGGCCATCCACTACCGTATATGACATATTCACGCATAAAAAGACGTAACTATGAATTTTCATAAGTTGAGTACGACGTACTTTGAGAACCCTGATTATATTTTTAAGTGTATACTATATGAGGGAGTAACCTGTAACTTTCTCCCAGTAGGAATCTAAATGAACATCACATTCTGACAGACAGCATCATGCACAATCAACACCATGTAAATAAAGGTCTTTTCACCCAGCGTCTGCTGTTTCATAGTAGAGATTAGCCCAGTGGACATACGATTGATCACATAAATCCTTTCCTTTTTCATACTTAGCTACATGTCCCTCGCCTTAACAACAGCCCCAATCCTGGTCTACACCAGCCTTGAGAGATTCTATTCATTTGCACTCCCTCCTCCACTAACTAGCTGCCCATTTCAGCCTGAGTTCCTATGTAGTATCTCTTTAAGCGCTTCACCTGCTGTTCCACACTGTGAACTAATTGCTGATTTCCCGTTAAGTCAAAGTGTCTCAGTGTTTGATCACCACATCTGTTAAATCAGTTACACACAGATTTAGACCTGACAGTTATCACCTTGGAACGTAGGAGACTTCTGCTTGATGTGAAGTATTAAGTTAGTGGAAGAACGAGCTAAAGTAGACAGGAACACTCAGGAGACTGGTGCAATCCCTACCTGCATGATGGATGCTGTCATTAAGGCAAGGAGACGCATAACCAGATATTATAGGAAAAATGATGCATGTGACCCATTTTTTGTCCAATGAGCTTGCACAGATAGGCCTGCACTGTTGTCAGTAACAATTAGGCAATGATAAGTTATACTGTGTAGATCAGAAACAACAACAAAAAAAATTATACACATTTTATGCAATATTTCACTATTAATAAATTCATCAATAATATACTATAATTACCCACAAGACTTTTTATATGATTTGCCATGAGATTTATTCCCCACTTCAAAAATATTTGAGATAATTGAGACACCTTCATCAGTGGTGCTGTTTCACTTTTTAGTTATTTACAGAAGAGACTCATATACAGCTTGATTTATCACTCTGAATGCTTTCAATCCTTTCAGTTTTTTACCACCTTTTTGGTTTCCTAGCTTCCTAGTAATTGCCCTGACACCAGAGGACTATAAAATAATCTGAATCAGACATGTTATACATCTATCTGCAGTCACATTAATTTATATAATTGAAAACATTGAACACAATTTTGAACACTATTGTAGGTTTGTGCTGCTTTATAGGATATGAGTGGTTGAGAGCAGTACCCGTCCCACACTGGCAGCCTGCAGTCTGGTTCTAAACGTCTTCACACAATGAACAATCAATGGGAGCCAAAGCTGCGGCCCTGTTATGAGAGCCCAGATTTGAATATTTAATCACTTTCTAATAAAAGCCTGATCATTAGCTCTATATTCAGCATGACACAGCTAAACAAATACCACTGCTACCTCAGAAAACCCTGCATGGCCTAATGACTCAGCTCCTGTAAAACTTATAAAGTGAATGGTTTTTATGACATAAGGTTAGTATAATGCAGCAAGGGAGGCTAATAATGGTACACTGAGGGCTTAGACCTGCCTGAATCAGCTGAGAAGAACGAGATCATTAATCATACAATCCCAAGGGGGAGATATGATCATAAATCATCTCATTCCAAAGGAGAGATACTCAAGCCAAAATACGCAGGGAGAGAAGAAACGCTCTGAAAGGAGTTAGAGAAAGGATGTTTGATGCCTCAAACCATGAGTGGCCCTAACTTTTCTTGTCATTATTTTCCACTGTTAGGTGGACATAGACCTCTAAGTTCATAATTTAGTAGTCTGTAGAGTCTATGAGTCTTAGAGTCTTCATTTTAGGTTTTATTTCATTCCAGGACAATTCAGATTATAAAGAAAATGACTTTTAAATATCATTTTATATGTTAATCTGGTTTGGTTCTCTTTTCTACATTCATTAGAAAGTTTAAAGCCAGAGTAGGTGATTCTGGACAAATCAGCAGAAAAAATAAATGCAAATGCCAACTTTACGACCACTTTAGACCTCTCTCCAAAGCCACAAAGGCAAACTGCCTGATTGCTTTTCTTCCCTCAGCTGCCACCATCATTACTTGTTCACTCAACTTCTCAACCACTCTTTTCCCCTCTTTTTCACTGTAACTTTCTCCAGCTCTGTCTACCTTTGTGACTGAAAGCTGCTACCTTTGCCTAATATGTCTGCATAACTCGCCTTGTAGAAGACCATGGTGTTCTCACACAGCCAGTACATGAGCACAAGTAGGTATCCAATCGTTCCATTCAGAATTTATTTCACAGACTTTTACAAGCCCTGCAGCTACCAAAGATAGATGTACAGTAGTAGTGCTCATTTAACTTAGTGATGTTAAATGCAGATCTCCAGCCATGTTAGCAAAATGGCCAAAATGCTTCCTTCTTGTCAACCTGCCTTCACACAGTGTGTGTTAGTTAGTGGTGTGAAAAGAACAGAAGTTGTTCTTTTTGGGTGTTTGTTCAAAAAAGCACCTTTTTTTAGACTTTCAAAAATTGTTCCATTCCTTTCATTTAAAATGGATTAGAGTAGTCATAAGTCATTTGGAGCAGAGAAGAGAAACGACAGGTCTGTTGTGCTTCCCTTTTTCATTAAGTCTTTGCATTTTCATACTCTCTCAAAATTAAGTCTCCATCCACTGAACATGCACTCAGCATATGCTTCTGCTCCCTAATAATCCACCCCTGATTATATGGAGATGTGGATGATCCCTTGCAGGCTTTAAGGCTGAAAAAAATAAAGCAGTGAGCTCGGGTTCTTTAAGAAATGGATAATGCAGAAACCGGTGCCACAGACAAACACCATCTGCTCAAGATCAATCACCATGAATAAAGAATCTGGAGGATCATGCTGTTCTAGACCATAGGGTCTAAAGGTCAGCATGGGAACACAGCAGTGCAGTGTGGTGAAAACAGGTGGCACTCTTGCTGTTTGACCTGTGTTAATGACAGTTAATATGAATGTCCAGCCGAGGGACTTGGTCATACCATCTGATCTTCTGAGTGTCATTTCACAGTCGGCTGTATAAACCTAATCGCAGTTCCATTGACCTATTTCATTTACAGTGGAAATGCCTTTTTACTGATGGAGGTGCCAGACCATTTGACCAGATTCAAAATGACCCACAGCAAATTCATATTTCACCACTCTGTTGCATTTCAAATAATAAATTGGTTGTAGATTGATTAATTTAACTCTGCTTTATTGTAATTATGGTTTTATTGTCGTTATGAAAAACGGGTTGTGATGGAAGTGATATTTTGAGATATTATTAAAAGAAAATTGGTTTTACTGATCAACTCAGAGATTGAATGTTAGGAATAAAAGCATCGCCTGAAACTATGTTCATTATAGAAGGGGTAATATGGTTCTCTTTACATTCTCTCCTTTTCATGTTGTGTTTGTGCCGCACTGCCCCCTGGGAAGTACTATTGTGTGTTTGGACTGTGTTTTGGGGGGTTTGTGTTTATAGTGAGCTTATATATGTGCTTATGTATGTGTTGTGGGACTTATTTGGGTTATTTTGTATAGTTTTGTGCGTGTTTGAGAGTAGATGGCTGGGCTCATCAATGAGCTCAGCCATTTACAGCAATGTGGTTCTGAGTGCACTTGTGTGCTATGTGCACTAATGCTTTCAGGAGCTCTTTTCAGAGCTTTAATAATGTGACAAGCAGTTGTCTAGTTTGAGCATAAAAATTTGGTGTCAGCCTCCACCCTTTCCCTCGATAATTATCCAAGCTGGAAAATCATCACATATGTGTAAGAAGTGGGGGATGGAGCGTCTGACACATGAGAGATCGAACAGCTCATTCAACAGCTGGAAGAGGAGTCGCAGAACGCTCAAAGGGATGGTGTCCCAGAAGGAAGCAGCGTTCCCAGGGCAACGAGGTGGAAGGGCCTGTTCCAGTCGCCAACTAAGGACACTCACCGGAGACTGGAAGAAGACAGCACACCTTCCGAGCCGCCAGCCACAAATGATGATGTTGAAGGGTGGTGCTGGGAAGAATATAGGGCAGCTCCTCCAGTGGATGCAGGCTGCTCAGCATCCTGAGTGGGCGGCCATCTCAGCCACCAACCAGGAGCTGAAGGCGATCGTATTGCAGTGGGGAAGCCTCAAAGTGCGGAACAAGGTTGCAATATCACCGCTGGGTGCGAGGTGACGGGCTAGGCCGTGTGTACCGCCAAAAAGGGGCCATCGCAACGTTCCCGAGCACCCTTACAGAAGAACCGGGTGGGAACACCCATGGAGCGGATCACTGTAGATGTGTTGGGGCCATTTACGGTGACGGATAAAGGGAACCGGTACATAATAGTCGCCATGGACTATTTCACCAAGTGTACACAGTGTCTCACCAAAGTGCAGTAACTACTGCAGCCATTCTTTTGGACGAGATGTTCTCTTGGTTTGGTGCGCCCGAGGAACTACATAGCTATTCGGGGAGGTCTGCACTTGGTTGGGGGTGCAGAAGACCTGCACCACTCCTCTGCACCCCTAAGTGACGGATTAATAGAATGGTTCAAATGGACTTTGGCCACACAACTTGCTATGCTTACTGACCACCAGAAAGACTGGGACTGTCATTTGCCATTGGTGCTCTGGTTGTATCGCACAGCCGTGCAGGAGTCCACACAGGCCACTGCTGCAGCCCTAATGTTTGGCAGGGAGCTCAGGACCCCAGTAAACTTGGCTGTCTCCAGAGCCGGAAGTGCTTAGTAAGCTGGGCCTAGAATATTTGGGCCACCTGTGGGAGAGACTTTGGGCGGAGCATGGGCTCACTCGCCAGGCCCTAGAAGCAGTAGGGGTCAAACAATGGTGTGTCTATGATGTGTGTGCCAGGGGAAGAGACTTTGGGGAGGGAGAAAGGGCTATACAACCCTGTGCACAAGAAGGGGTTATCACCCAAACTGTGTCTCACTGGGTCGGACCCTGCACTTTACTGGGGAAACTGTCTGATGTGGTCTATCTGGTGCGAATGGGTAAGCGGGCCAGGGTAGTGGTGCTGCATAGGGCCCGCCTTGCACCCTACCACCCCTTAGTTGAAACCGAGGTGGGGGTGCAGGGCCAGGAAGAGCTCTCACCCCATTGTTCTCCCCCTTCAGCTACAGGAAGTGCATCCGGAAAAGGCCGAAGGAAACTCAGCCTCAGCACCTTGCAGACTTTGCGCTAGACTACAATACCCAGCATGCACAGTGAAAAACCTTTTCTCCAAGGATGATAAAAAAAATCTAGTGATGTACCACTGACGTTGAGGCTAATTAGGACAGACAGATAGACATACAGACAAACAGACAGACAAATTGATAGAGAAAAATGTCCTTGATAGCAAGACTCTTAAGGAGAACCTATCCTCCTCTGGTCAATGCTGCACAGTGGAGATGTAATAACAACAGGTTACATGGGGGATTAAATGTGCTACTTTGATCTGGGAGAAGTATCTGTAACATAAACTGATATCTGAAAAGAGTTATAAGAGAATAGTTAAGGACATTATTTAAAAAAAAATGTTTTTTTTACAGATAAACTCAGAGCTTGAATGTTAGAAATAAAACTATCGCCTTCATTACAGAAGAGGTAATGTGGTTCTCTTTACATTCTCTCTACCTTAAAGGAGCATTCTGGCCTAAAATTCATGAATTTGTGTCCTTTTCATATGTTCATCCATCAGGGTTCTCATCACTTCAATACCCAGCATGCACAGTGAACAAACGGTAATACATTTTCTCCAGTGATGAAAAAGAAATCTAGTGATGTACCACTGATGTAGAGGTTAATTAAGATGGACGGACAGACAGACAGACAGACAGACAGACAGACAGACAAACAGATCCAGACCACTATTGATCAATCTGCAGATGACAATGGCAGGAAAATGTCCTCCATAGCATGACTCATAAGGGGAACCCATCCTCCTCTGGTAAACACTGCATCGTAGAGATGCAATAATAAAACAAGGTTACATGGAAGATTAAATGGGGTACTGACTTGGGAGAAGGATATGTAAGATAAACTAATATCTAAATAGAGTTAGAAGGCAGAAAACTGTCTCAAAAATATTTGTAGAACTATTAATTGTGTCAAGTTTCTTTAGAAAGTTGTCAATGAATTGATGAATTGTATATATTGATATGCTATATATATATATATATATATATTATAAATGGCATAATATGCTGGATATTTAGCATGTTTTATGACATTTGAACACATGTAATTTGACAGAGGACTTTGTGATTTTTGTTAGACCTATTACAATATATAGGTATATATATAATATATCTGTGCCTACTGCATGTTGTGGAAAAGGGAGAAAAAATCCTAATGATGTGGACTACAAGCATTCAACCAACTGGACAAGAAAGCACCTTTAACTGCTTGTCAAGCATTGGCAGAAGTTGACTAAAGCTAACTGTTCTGAAACACAGCAAGTACTGTACACAAACAAAACCCCTCAAAAGGAATAACTTCAGTATTCCAACCAAAGCCTGACACATGACATATGGGGGAGACTGTAGAAAAGTAAAAATTAAAACGATTAAACAATAGTCAGTGAACACCTTAGTGTGGCTCTCTAGTGCTGGAGAAAGCTAAGTTAGTTATATCAGCTGGAGTCAAAAAAGTGAGCTCTGGGTTTAAGGGTTGCAGTCCTACATGAACAGTGCTAGGTAATGAGCTGCTTTGTGTGCTAGTTAGCTCATTAGCTGTGCCAATATCTGCTCATGATATTTAAAATAATCAGTTACAATAGAAAGAAGCATAAACAGTTAGGGTTTCTAGCTTATGGAGTGCATACTGTGTACTTGGCTGCCAACTCTCACGCATTCAGCGTGAGACGCAATTTACCCAATTCTCACGCTCTCACGCCACACCCCCCTTTTCTCACGCAGACTCGTGCAGCAGTGAGAAAAAAAAATCGTGCAGCATGATCTCGCAAAGCAACGCGCAGAGACACCAGACAGACAGTGTAGGGGAGACCGGGTATAGTTTTTACACAGGGATAGTTGTAACGCTACCAATTCCACCAATCAGGGATAAGATAGGAGTCATGTGATAGTTTCAGTTTCCTCAGGCTTCCTTTTCAATCCCACATGGAAATTAAGATGAATAATATAAAGATAAAAGAGAAAAAAGATAAAGTTTTTTCTAGTGAGTTTTTGTGACAATTGTGAGGGAAATACACAATTTATTCCCATAAACTGTGTAGTCAGCCATTCTCCCTTCCACCTGCACCATGTGAATTGTGAACGCAGGCAGGTCAGTGAGTTACAGGGCCCCGTGTCTCCGTCCAGTTTAGGCTAGTAGCTAATAT
>JBBIGC010182190.1:0-14532 GCA_037576955.1 Lepidarchus adonis
GTAGATTCTCACTGAAGCATCAAAACTATGAATGAACACATGTGGAGTTATGTACTTAACAAAAAAAGTGAAATAACGGAAAACATGTTTTATATTCTAGTTTCTTCAGAATAGCCCTTTACTCTGATTACTGCTCTGCTCACTCTTGGCTTCTCTTGGCATATATATAAATCTTTAACTCAGTGACCCATAGAGCAGTGGGCAGCTGTCAACAGCACCCGGGGAGCAGTGTAGCAGGATGGTAGTTTCCTGAAGGGTTCCTCAGTGGTGCAAGGTTCTCACCACTAGGCCACCACTGCCCACAAAACGACGCAGTGATTCGTCTTTTTCAAGACACTATATTTTTGCATCTTTAACTGAACACGTATAGTGTTGAGTATATATATATATTACGCTCGATTGAAATGCTCCATTTCAGAGTCAGAACTGTTAAAAGTGATGATGAATGGAATCTAAATGCAATGTGTCTGGTTCCATTCACCATCACTTTGAACAGTTAATATAAATAAATAAAAAGTAAATTAGAATTGTTTACAGTGTGATTCACCTCAGATTCACAACTTCATCATCATCATTCCAGAGAAGCTCTCAGAACCACGAGGAACTTCACTGGGGCTGGACAGAAGATAAAAGAGAACGTCTGGTTCCATTCACCACCACTGTAAAGAGATCAGATCGGACACATTTCTCTATAATTATGTTAAATATAATTCAACTTAATCGTTACAATTAAATAAATCTAAATAATAAATTCACATAAATGCAATTACATACATTTCTTTTAATATAACATAAATATATCATTTAATATGAAACCCACTCTTATTTGGTTTAAATCTCAGCCCCCTAATTATTGAGGAATTGTGGGAAACTAGTGGATTTCACTTTGTAACAGTTTTTTCAGTGTTTTCCACAGGTTAGACCACAAGGGGGCGCTCGCCACACAAAAACTGTCCACAGGGGAAAACAACCACAAAACTGTTTAAAAAATAATAATCACAACGAAATCTCGTAGCATTTCTTGCTTTGGTGGAAACACTCTCGGAAATATGTCCAAAAACAACGCGACGCCTCGAGTGTTTCCTGCTCGCACGTGTTTGACCGACAGGGGGCGCCACACACGCAGCGTGTTCACTTTACATGTGTTAATGGCATCAAAATAACCATAATCATCCTCACATACTCTCTACCTGTCTGTCCGTCCTGCACGTATTCCACGGCCGTCGTCATCCCGCAGGAATTCCAGGCGCTCGTGCCCGGTGGGTGCGCGGGGGGCGTGCGGGGGGCGCGCGGGGGGCGAGGCGAGGTGAGGCGTGACTCTGAAACAGCTGCATTTGAAGCAACGGTCGCTGAACACGGAGTCGCGAGACACCAGCGTCGCTGAGAGGAAGGAGAAAAAGTCGATTCTCTTCGACAAACTGTGAGTAAACGCATCTGTCTTTACACAACAGCACATTCACACGGTTTTCCCGCCACAGAACATCAGCTCCCACACGTTCTCTGCTTCACGGAGAGTTTCGTAAGGAAAGAATCTACTTTTTTTAAACAGTTATGCGCATTTAAACACATTCTAGCATTTTTAGCATTTAGCTGCTATTAATATCATTGTTGTTGTTAATAATAATAATAATTTTAAACACACGTATAAATCCTCAATGCTTCAAATGTATTTTCATTTGACTTTTTTGTACTTTCTGATAATTTTTATCATCCATTTTCCCTTCAGAGCAAGGCCTATGTTATTAATTATTTTTTTAAATGCATATTTGCATTTTTAGCATTTAAGCGGGGTTGTCTTAAAAGTATATACATTTACTATTATGTATTTTTATTATTATTTAATGTAATATAAAGCTTTACAAAATTGCCACTTTTGTACTCTTGCTTCAGTTGAAGAGCTTTATAGTTGTTTTTCATTTTAAACGGGTATTTTCACCTCTTATGCCTTCTTGTGAATATGTTTTCACTTATTTTACACCGAGTTATGGAGAAAATAGGCCCTGAGCTTCACTGACTGTCCTCAGAGAGAGGCAAACTCAGTAGTTCACAAGTTTCTGCACCCAAGAAATATACAGCTGAAACCAGAAGTTTACATACTGTATAAAAAGACATAACTTTTCTGATATCAAATCAGACAAAACCTTTTGATTTTAATCAGTTGGGATTCCCCAAATCATTTCTATTTGATAAATATCAGAATAATGTCTGAGAATTTTTTATTACTTTCTTTGAAGTTCGCATACACTAAGGTTACTATACCTTTAAACTATTTGGGAAAGCCCAGTTGATGATGTCATGGCTTTGGAAGCTCCTGATAGGTTAAAGGACACCACTTAAGTTAATTGGAGACACACCTGTGGATGTATTTAAAGGCTCAAACCGCAAACGCACTGCTTCCTTTTGTGACCGCATGGGAAAATCAAAAGCAATCAGAACGAGAATTGTGGACCTCCACAAGACTGGATCATCCTTGGGTACAATTTCCAGGTTCCTGAAGGCGCCATGTTCACCTGTTCAAACAATTATACACGAGTTTAAACACCATGAGAATGTCCAGCTATCACACTGCTCAGGAGGGAGACATGTTCTGTGTTCCAGAGATGAGTGTGTTTGGGTGTGGAATGTGTGTATCAACCCCAGAACAAAAGTAAAAGACGTTGTGAAGATGCTGCTGAAGCTGGTAAGAGTGAAACGAGTCCTGTACCCACATGTGCTGAAAGGCTTTACTCCAAAACTGACATAAAAAAAAACAGATTACACTTTGCAAATGCTCACAGCCTGGGAACACCATCTCTCTGAAGTACTGGAGACATGTTTGACTGTTTGGTCATATTGACCATTGTTACATTTGGAGAAAAAAGGGTGAAGCCTTCAATCCTGGGAACATCATCTGTACTGTGAAGTACGGGAGCGGCAGCATCATGTTGAGGGTGTTTAGCTGCAGGAGGAACTGGTGCTCCTCACAAAATAGATGCATCATGAAGAAAGAACAGTATATGGAAATATTGTATCTCAAGACATCAACCAGGAAGTTAAAGCTTGGGCACAAATAGGTCTTCCAAATGGACAATGATGGACAATTACAAAGTGGCTTAAGGACAAAGACCATGTTTTGGAGTGTCCATCACAAAGCCCTGATCTCAATCCCATAGAACATTTGTGGTCAAAGCTGAAAAGACGTGTGAGAGCAAGTTGGCCTCCAAACCTACTCAGCTCCACCAGTTCTCTAGGAGAAATGGGCCAAAATTCCAATAAACTGTTGTAAGAAGCTTATGGAAGGGAACCCAAAGTCAAGTCATGCAGTTTAAAGGCAATGCTACCAAATATTAAACCAATGTTGTGAACTTCTGACCTTGACACAAACAATAAAACCTACTGTAAGAAAATCTCTCACATTTATTCCGACATTCAGCAAATAGAAATTATTTTGGGAATCCCAACTGACCTAAAACAGAAAAGGTTTTGTCTGATTTAATATCAGACAACGAGAAAGTCATGTCTATATACAGAGTATGAAAAGTTCTGGTTTCAGCTGTATATATTTTTACTAAAGATGGTTTTTGGGATGTTAACTTGTTTCTAGTCCAGTCGTTCTTTGCAGGCTCCTCTACTTGCTTCCAAGGAAAACAGAGGTAGAGCAGCATTTCCCAAACCTAGTTCTTGAGTCCCACCCAACAACATCCCCTGTTCCTCCACATACCTGATCCAAATCATCTGCTAGTAATAAAACTTCATGGATCAGGAGTATCGAATGCAGAGGAGTGTTGGGGAGGAGTAATAATAATAATTTTCATTGTGGACTGGGGATCCGGCACATTAAAATCCGAGTCTTGGTGAGAAGAAAATGGTGAACTGGGACGTCACCCACTGTCAGTCATCGCACAACTTGGTTTGACTGCCAGTTCATGGCTCACAGATAAAAACACTCAGTTCTTTCAACTGACTGAAGTGAAGATTTCTCAGCTCTTCTTTATTTCTTCTTAGACCGAAAAATCAGTTTTTCCTTTATTCTGCAGATTCTATGAGTGTAATGATACAGTCCGTGGTTTGATTTGATGTTGATTTCACAAGTCAGTATTTTCATTATTTAAAAAAATTGAGCTGAATTGCAATTACTTTTTTTAAACTAAGCTCTCTTTTTTTTGCCAAAAAGTCGTTTTTTTCAGACTCTAGGTTTTGGTGCTTGATCATTCTGCAGATTCTATGAGTGTAATGATGCAGTCCATCCATGATTTGATTCAATTCATTCAAGAGTCAAGATTCAAGATGTTTATTTGTCACATGTCTAGTTCTACATGTACAACAAGCAGTGAAATGTATCCTGATACACTCCAGACTGTGCAAAGAATAAATTATACATTAATTACAACAAAAACTAAGTAAAAAAACTAAAAAATTGCACAGTCTGCACAGAGCGGTCATGTAGGCGTCTGGACATAGCCGCACCATCCCTCAGTATTTTCATTATTTTAAAAAATTGAGCTGAATGATTTTGGCAGAAAATGTTGAATTTACATTTTTTATACCAATTGCAATTACTTTGTTTAAACTAAGCTTCTTTTTTTTTTTTTTTTTTTGCCAAAAAGTCATTTTCTTTCAGTCTCTAGGCTTTGGTGCTGCATGTAATGTGCCAATTCTCAAGCAATGCATGAAAAAAAAAACCATTGATCTTGTTAAACACCCAATTAAAACTGGTCGGTATTGGAAAATATAGGATATAATTAGTTTTGGGCTGGTTGAACATTTGAAACAATGCAGTTACATCAAATATCATGAATAGAACACTCATTCTCCATGATGCATGGTCACATCGCAATATTTCAAAGTATCGTTGCTGGTTTTTATGGGCTGTCTGGTCTTATTTCTGCCATCGAGGTTGTTTCTGAGTTGTGGAAAAAGTAGGACTGATTAATAAGAGAGGCTGCGGGTGATGTCATCCCAGAACCGAAGGAAAAGGGATGGGGGAAAGTGAAAGTCATTTAAAAGAAAAGACTTAACTGAAGGGTCGTCCTTTCATTCTTGCCTCTGTATTTAGGATAGCTGTGTCATTTTCTCCGAGACTTCAGCCCCCTGAGGCCAATACAAGCCCTTATTGTAAGGTTACTATGCACTGGCCTGGTGGCTGTCTTTCTTTTTTGGCTTTTGACCTCTGCAGTTGGGCTGGAATCCCTTTCATGGTGGCCAGGGGCCAGGATTACTGCCCATGGAGGGTCCCAGTCATCCCACAGATGGACAACCTTTGTACCATTGCATTCTTGTTAATAGCTCCTTTGGACTCAGTAGCCACATGGACGAGAGAACGACTGGAAGCTTTGCAGTGAAAACTCTCGTTAAGATGTGTAGTAAATTAAAGGGGCACTTTGCTCAAAACGGTCACTTTGCAAATGGTCAATGAAGTGTAATTGCGTTTTTTTTTTAATGCTTGCCTTTTATATTCTCTTGAAAGACTTTAACGGATGTTTTCTTAAAGCAAGCACCACCAGATCACATCAAATTATACCTTTAATTAGGATCAGGCTCATTCTCCAGCTTGCTGCCAGTTGGTGAGTTCAAGTACTTTGTGAAGTTTCACCTCCCGGAGCCTCCAAAGAGGAACATGTAGACTCCTGGTTCAGTACCATACATCAGAATATCGGTCCCGAGTACAAGCAGCAGAAATTCCAGTAATTGGAGATGTAACCATCAGGCACTCAGCTCACAACGCTCGTGTGCATTTTTTTGGGATTGCGTAACTGCGTTCCAGCCGAGGAAAGCCCACCATACAGTCGGATAAGGAAACTGTGGCTTGTTCCTCAAGGTCCTGGAGATCTTCAGAGAAAGACTTCAGAGAACCCAGATACATTGACGCGGTTACTTAATGAGTTCCGACATACTGTGTGCACGTGTGTGTGCTCCTGCTTTTATCTTGAAGGAACCTTTGAAGATGCTCATCACTTTGACATGAGCCATATACATGTCATAAGGGCAGAAGAAAATCGAGAAGCCTTTGAAGGTGCTTCTTACCTTCAGCATTGTTCTTGCATCTGTTTTTTTCCCTGTAAACTCACTTCCTGTGGTGCCTCAGCCAATGCTGCTGTTTATATCGAGCAGTTCATTATGGTTTCTTGTTTATTTCCTAACTCTGCCCAGTGTGATTACTCAAGCCATGCTTTCCAGATGTCTTGCACGGCATTGTTTATTGGCTTAGCCCATTTAATGGGGAAGAAGGCAAATTGTGCTTCAGATTAGACGTTTTGTGAAACAGAAGCTCCATCCTGATCAAAACCTGCAGCATTGGGATCTGGATTGGTCCAATTCATCTGCTATTGCTAAAATAAATGGTACAAGTTGGGGTTTGGGAGGAGTCCACCTTGGTGTAG
Source organism: Lepidarchus adonis (assembly GCA_037576955.1). Classification (NCBI taxonomy): domain Eukaryota; kingdom Metazoa; phylum Chordata; class Actinopteri; order Characiformes; family Lepidarchidae; genus Lepidarchus; species Lepidarchus adonis. Next base: position 6,360 of record JBBIGC010182190.1, read on the forward strand.
GGGTTCGTTTTGTTGCGGATTGTTTGCATTTTGTCACGTGGTGGGTTTGGTTCAGCGGTTTTTTCAGCCCTTGGGTTGAAGTTGCTCTATTTTGCCAGTTGGGACGGGGGCTTTTGTGTTGTGGACCCTAGAAGGTTTGCTTTGGCTCTCCACCGAGAAATGGTACCAACAGAAACCTTGACACACTTCGGGATACAAGAGGGAAGACCTGCTGTAACATTAACACCAACCTGGAACTTTCCTCAACACAGTTACTAAGACAACAAGAGTGAATGTTCAAAATGTACCAGATAGCTCAGAGTGTGTATTCTCACTGCCTTGCATGGGTAAAATGCAGAGACAAATTTCCCAGAATACAGTTTAATAAAAACAGAAAAATGTACCACATCAAAATATCGGAAAATAAACCCAAGCCCAGCTCTGTGTGTGGAAAATCAGTCCCAACCAAGCCCAGATATTTTGACCTTGAGCTCTGATTATTTCAGTGCCTTTCTACTTCTTAATACCTTTTTCACATCAAGGCTGGGTGGGCGGCTGTGTAAGTGATAGGACCATGAAAGAGCAGGTCATTAAACAAAAAATGTACTTTCATAACAGCAGCAGCAGCAGAAATCAAACACATGCCAGATGCTGAAATAACCCCATATATGGAGAACCCAGCTCCAGCTCCCTCTTCTTACACCTCCTGAGCAGGGATTAAGTCTAGCCCTTATAGGCCAGATCACAAAAACATTGAATTCAGAATGGGCATCATTTCCATATGTGGACTGTACACCAAAATGTGATCATAGTGTCTTTTAAGCTGTTGGACTGTTACACTCACTCTAATGCTCTGCCCTCTGTTCATTCGTAGGTCGCACAGGTACTGGGTGCACAATGTCGGGCCCTTGGTGTCCCCTGTCCCACCTGGCTGTATTATCATGTCTATGGAGTCTGTCCTGGGGTCAGTTTGAGTACCTGGGTTACCCCCACGGTTATTCCGAACCGGTGGAGGACCAGTACACCTTGCCAGAGATTCCGGCCGACGTACCCAAGATCCAGCTGCGCCTGGCTGGAGAGAAGCGCAAGCACAACGAGGGCCGACTGGAGGTCTTCTACGAAGGGGAGTGGGGAACGGTGTGCGACGACGATTTCAACATCCACGCCGCCCAGGTAGTGTGCAGGGAGCTGGGCTACTTCGAGGCCGTTTCCTGGTCCCCTTCCGGCAAATACGGGAAGGGAGAAGGTAAGCGGTCACAGCGCAGTAAATACAGCTGTACAAACTCATGATGATTTATGACTTATTCTTAGAGAATGTATCCTGATTGGCACAATCCAGCATTATTTTTACCCAAAAAATCAAACGTGACACAGTATCTGATAACAGAAGCAGTGCCCAAACTCTGGTAGTGGAGGGCCAGTGTGAAGTCAACTCAAGTAGTCATTTATTCAGTTTTCCAAACCGTTTTATCTGTCTCGGGTCATGGGGGAAGCTGGAGCCGATCCCAGGAACTACAATAGGACTGAGCCCAGGACCTTTTTGCTGTGAGGTGAAACAAAACAAGACCACAGTGCTATAAATATAAATATATATATATATGTGTGTGTGTGTGTATATATGTATATATATATATATATAATGGTCTCTACCTGGTGCAGGTTGTGCAAATATGTATTACAGTATTACAGTAAAAAAACAGATGGAAACATGACACAAGGAGCAGTAGGAGTTTAGCAGCATAATGTTTAAATTAAATAATACATCTAAGATAAGGACTTGTTAGCTGAGTGTGTGTATATAGTCTTATTGCTTGTGGAATGACATTGTTACTCCGTGCATTCCATATATGGAAACTAGACTTTCTCAAACTTTCTCTCAGAAGTTTAGCCCCGCCCACTCACAATTAAGTAAAAGAGTATTAAAGCACAGACTACTTTTTCATTTATGCTCGATACAAGACAGACCATCAGAATGGAGAGCATTTACATGACTACATGATTTAACTTAGTATATTTATATACACACACAGACATGTGATGTTCTCATTGAATTCAAGCATAAAGTGCTTGTGAAGGAATGTAAAGTGCTGTTGTGTTTTTCTGCCTCTGAAATTCCTTTGTGAGTTGTAAGACCAGAGGTCTGGACTGTTTAATGTGAATTCTGTGCTCCACACTTCTCCCACAGCTGGCTTCCTCTTGTTTTTCAGGCCGCATCTGGTTTGATAATGTCCACTGCACAGGGAAGGAGAAGACCCTGGCCCAGTGCGAGTCCAATGGCATCGGCGTCTCTGATTGCAAGCACTCTGAAGACGTCGGGGTGGTGTGCAGTGATAAACGGATCCCAGGATTCAGGTTCCTGAGCCCCATCGCCAACAACATCGATGTGAGTGCACTCGACACAGCGTTCCACTTATTTCACTAAAAGCTAAGACGCATTCATCCACATTTAGAACCGTCGTTGCTTTTGACAGGCAGCTTGTCGGGGAACCTCTAATGTCTCTCCTCAGGCATTTTGTTTTAGCTGTCTGTGATCATTGTGCTAAGAAAACAGCTTGAAAGCCTAATCGCTTGATCAGGATGTAGTTGTTTGATGAGTGACCGCATCACCAGAAACGCTACTCATGCTATGTCACTGAATTTAAAGGTGCTTTAGGAATTTTAAAAGGAATTTTAAGGGAAATGATATTTTATAAAGGAACTGTCCTATACTGACAATTTTAGCCAGTGATCCAATCATTCCGATACCTTATATTTTGCATCAGTGCGATTCGTTTGAATATTGGGATCAGTGTAAAATATGATTCTACATAATCTGTTACATTTCCTTTAATTAACACATTCAAACAGATGCTAATATGAACTATGTTATTAAATGTCAAATACAAAAGCAACTTAGCATTGCACACGATGGAATGAAGTAAAATGAATGAACACATCGATTTTTGCATCACATTGATGCTTACGAGTTACTATTTTGGTTGATTTATCAGTTGAGATCGATTTATCGATACAACCCTAGTATCAGGAGAACATGGCACCAGTTACATCCTAAAGTTCATATATATATGGCATATGAGTTTGACCAGGTGGATTCCCCAGCCTGTTTAATGGTGGAGGAAACACTGAATAGTGATGAATGTTGTCATTTTACCCAAACCTCACTATGCTCTGAACTACGGAGCCAAAACTGTCCACTTACTTACAGACGCCACTGTATTTCCCCTGCAGTTATAAACTTTGTGGGGGAGATGTGCTGCATATGGCTCCAGATTTATCTCATGGTGGTATCCCGGTGGTCAGAGACCTCAGCCATGGGCCAAGAAGTTAAGTGTTTGATCCAACTGGAAATGGTCTGTTGTTCCTCGTGTTTTTCCAGGGCTTAGATATGCCGAGTTGCATGACACCATGATAATTACAGTTCAGATATATCACTTCTTTATGAGTGATGCAAATGTATTAAGCAGAGGGAACCTTTTTAAAGAGCGTTCAGTAGAAGTTGACGGTTGGCCTTCAGACGTCTAGACATCTGGAGTGGGGTTCTTTTCAGTCGTCTCCAGCTGGGCCACAGGGGGCGAGAAAACGTGAGTCAGCGTTTCCCTCCGGTCGCCCCACGTAAAGGCAGTGAAAAAGCGGTGAGGTTAGCCATAATGCAGGAGTAATGTTCCTGAGCTAATGCGCAGCAGACACACGACTCTTAAGGGAAGGAGCGAGCGTTATGTGGGAACGGTGACTAATCACAGCACGCTCGTGCAGGACATTCGGTTTCTCAAATCTGACCAAATTAGGTAAATTACTATTTAGAGGCCCATCACAATATCAGATTTTCACTGTTTTATTATTGATATTATAGCGATATTTATGTATAAGCTGACCACTTCCTACCGTAGTGTAGTGTCTCACCTGTGTGTGTTACAGAACAATAAAAAATGTACATACGTAATGTACATTAAGGGGAAGAGTGGTTAAGAACAAGTCATAGTGACAAAGTGACAAAGTGCACCACAATCTGCACTTAACCCATCACCCATGTGCATACCATCAATAGTACCCGCGGATCCGTGTTTGTGTGACTGTACCTCGCTCAGCTGGGACTTGGAGGTCCTAACCACGGCCCCACTGCCCCATGTACATTCTGTTCTGAGTCAATCTAATTGTTTACAGCTACAGCTTCATAATGATTAAGAGTAGAGCTGCAGCTTATATACAGACCCGGTTCTATTGAAAGAACACACAAACATGTCTCAGTTCCCAGAAAAGAATAGAAGAGCTCTCTAGGCCTAGGAGGCCCTGAGGGATCCACGCTGCTATTTGTTATATTGGACCCACAGGAAAAGCCCGGAATGACCTGTTTTTTCAATTTATTCAAACTGATTTAGGAGCAGCATGTTGGTTTTGGACCAGGAGAAATGTTCTGAACCAGCAGACAGATTTTTTTTCTCCATTGGGTCGCGTGTGTATCTGTCAATGTTGACTTGTGACATTTATTGCGATTTTGCGCTGTCCTGTCCAGCCTTCTGCAAAAGTGATGAAAAGCTGGAGTATTTGGAGACCTGGGCTTCGTGTTCCCTCTTGGCCGACCCCAAAAACATCTCCATCAATGGCACGCATCATCAACTCAATCTGCAAACGTGCCTGGTGTTTACACAGTATTTCAACAGCCGCCATATTTCCTCACCCACCAGAGACAGTTTGCCTGTTTCAGGGAGACATGTAATATATGTAGGATCTTCTGAGGAAATGCAGGTTCTATCTGGTGCAAAACGTGCAAAAGATGCACGTGTCCATATGGTGGATATTTTTATTCATATGGGAATGCTTTAAAGGTCCAGCCAGAGTATGTTGGAATAAAGACAAGTTTGACCAAATCATGTGGGTGGCTCTAATACAAAGCCTCAGAAATATATGTTTGGTGAGCAGGCGAATAGTCAGCAAGTGAACAGTCAATTCTTGAAGCTGATGTGCTGGAAAGTTGAAAGCCACTTTGACGAGGGTCATTGTGATGGGTAGAGCATCTCCAGAACAGAAGGTGTTGTGGAGTGTTCCAGGTCGGCAGTAGTTAGTACCTACCAACAGGAAGAAGAACTGGTGAATCAGTGATGGGCTCATGGACGCCCAAGGCTCACTGATGAGCATAGGGAGTAAAGACCAGTCTGTATATGATTGATAGAAAAGGAATCCGAACACTCTCCACCACAATCAGAGCTGTTTTGTCAGCATTAGTGGCTCCTACACAATATAAGGCAGGTGTGCGGCAGAGCTTCAGCCTGACTACACTGTTGCCCCCTACTGGACTAATCCTGAACTGCAATATTGCAAAAACTAGAAATTATGGTTTTCTAATAATATAAGAATAAGTATTTGAGTCCCAAATGCTATGTTTTTGCCATTTTTGATTGAGATGGTAGCGTAGGTGACTGCATGCCTCTAAAAAGTCGTCTCTGCGATGTCCTGATTACTGGGAGAGTTTATTCTTAGCCAGCCCCCAAGATGAACTGTATTGTATGGAGTTAATTTCCTGCCATTTTCTGGCTGTAGTTCACTGTTGCATCATAACACGGTTTGCAAGTATCTTCACAAGAGCTATTCCGTTGGAGGGCAAACATTTCACACCTCACAGAAGCCGTTAGTCTCATTATGGGGAATGTTTCTTTAAAGCAAATCCCCACAGTCCGAAAGGCTGAGGATAAATCTCGTTGTTCAGTTCCCACACCGATGACTCACATGTTCCCATACTCCCACAGCTTAAGCCTTGAAGCCAGTGATGAGTTTATCAAGCATCTCAAGAGGAAGACCGCTGACTCAGGATCAGTTTTTCACCACTAAACCTCACTGAATGTGAGCGATATGTGAAGAACTGATCCAAGACTGGACAAATCATGTGAATAAAAACGTGGGCTCTGGAGCAAGGCTGGGTGCTCAGCTGCATGCGTGTCTTTATCCGGAACATCGCTTTTACAGAACTTTCTTTTATAGGCTTCTTAGAGGCCAATGAGTCATCAATGGAGTCAATGGAACTGTGAGAGTCAATGGAAGTTGACTCTTCAGATATTTTTGTATTTTATATATAATTTTTGTTTATTTATTATATCGACTTTCTGAGCTATGTGAAATTGCATTTTCTGGCTACTTGCCAGAAGGGGCCGAGGCCAGAAATGTTTTCTGGAGACTTTAGGCTAGGTTTTCTTTAGGATATGACTGAGAATTTGAGAATCGGTTACCTATACCATAATATTTAAAATTCTGATAACCAATGACCAGGTGAGCAGCTTAAAAAATAGCTTTAGTTTTTAGTTTCAAGGATAGTTTTTAGAATGAGCAGAAAATCTAAAAGAAGCAGTTTTGTCACTAATGCTAATGTTGCTAACAATGAATGAAAAGCAATAGTCAGTGATTAGCATTATTCACGCCAGATTGTGAACTGGTAATTGTTTTGAAGGATGACTCTTTTTAAAAATCTTAAATAACTGGTTTTACAGTTGTGATGAATGGAATCAGGGCTCACAATGTCAAAAGTGCAAGTATAACGTATAATTTACTGTCCAGCTACTAGTGAACCTGAAATCACCAGTACCTCTTTGCCATGAATGACTTTTTAAATGCACATCTCAAGCATCAGGCTGTGTTTTTCATCTAAAACTTTGTGACGGAAGTTTTAGTGGAAGCAGGTTCTGTTCACCACCACTGTGAAGAATTCTGACCAGAACGGTGCGTTTCACACCAAGCCCAGTATAAATGGCTTTGCCTACATCTTAAACTCTTGATTATGGAGTCATTAAGAATTGATCAATTCTAGATAAATAAATAAATAAATAGATTAATGACCAGGAGACTTCTTCTCTTTAGCGGTTAAAGGTCAGAATCACATTGTTTTGACCTCTGGCTCTAAGCGTACAGGGGTAATTAAAGAGAAATTCTTTAGGTGCCATTACATCACCGTCTCTGTCTGTGAAGCATTGAGCCTCAGGGCTTGTGTGTCCCGAGTTCAGGCCCCTGAATGTAGCACGAAACCAGGCGCTCAGATCGTACGCTGTGGCCTGTCTGTAAGCCCGGCCTCCTCTTCACCCGTTACACCCTACAGAACATGGTCGCTGCCTTTCCCTGAACACGCCCCTGGCCTCGTTCTTCTCCGCACTGCGGGCACGTTCCAGATCTCACTATAGTCTTTATTCTCAAGGCCATTTTGGTGGTTCTACAGCTCGGTTCTGCAGCCGTTTATTAAAGAAGGGGGTTGTAATCGTCGATTAGGCCTGTGGCCCCAGCAGCACGAGCACTGGGCGCATTCCAGACCATGTGATCCGCTGGCATGTGCAGCGTGCCACCGCCTGTTTATTTACCGTGCAGGAAGGAGGAGGTCCTCTGGTTTGCTAGGAGAATTCATCTCGCTGCAGTTCAGTTGATTGGGGTCGAACCCTGGGAGTGTTATTGCTGCGCGAGGTCAAGACGATGCTGTAACCAAAGACACGTGTCAGGGGAGGTCAACCACTTGGGCCAAAGGTCATTTCAGTGTATGCCTACAGATTCCTGACGGGTCTGTGTCAAAACAAGGGGTGTGTGTGTGTGTGTGTGTGTGTGTGTGTGTGATCCCTCACTGTCACTCATGACTCCTCGATTGCTTCCACATGTTGAGTGTTTAGCTGAGGCGAGATTTACTAGCCGAGAATCTCGAGAGGCTTCATACACGAGGAGAAATGAGATCATGTTTTCACCCATAGCACATTACAAGAACTCCTGCTGCTCCTGCTGTTTGGGCTGAAGCGCTCGTCCGGCTCCTGCAGGGCCAGAAGCAAAGCATCGTTGCAATCATTGTTACTGGAGATGGCAAGAAGGAGAAAAGAGTCCAAAAGATGTTCCTGGGGGAGGATTTGCACCCACTGGACCCAAATGACCCAACGCTGACGCCAAGGAACCTGTTTCAGGCCTAATCAAGTCTAACCTGAAAACATGCACAACACTGGTGTCATATTTCAGTGAAAAAATTCATCAATAGTCAATCTAATCTTTTCACAATCTAATCTAACCTCATTCAGCTCTTCATGAAGGCATGAAGGTGGAGCAGACTTGTAGGTGTGGTTTAGGTCACAGTATGACTTCCCATGAGTTATAAAAATCCAGCTTTTCATGAAGGTGGAGCAGACTTGTGGGTGTGGTTTAGGTCACAGTATGACTTCTCGTGAGTTACACGTATAAGCGTCCA
>JBBIGC010182205.1:0-14530 GCA_037576955.1 Lepidarchus adonis
AATTAATTGTACGTTTGACCAGAGAGCGTTCACGTTTCATTCAGTCAACACCACACGAAAATGGCTGGGAATGGCGGGTCATCAACTGGAAGTATTACTTTTATAAGTTGAGAGAATAATAGCCTGTCTCCAACAAACATCTGTTTCTATTAAACGCCGGGACGTCCCAATAATTTTTTTAATAAACGCAGAGGCTACTATTGAAAGATATATGGTAAATAGTCATGAGAATAATGTTATGCACACTAAAACAATTGTGGGGCTTCTCTGCATGTCTGCAGTATGTTGGCCTAGTTATTTTTCATGAGATTTACAACTCTGATCATATTCATCTTACTCTCTATCTTACATTCAGTTTTTCCTGAAGGCTTCATTACCTTGTTCAGAAATTATTGAAATAAATACTGTTATCAGCAAAATAATGTAATTTTAAAACAGAATTTTTAAATTGCTACTTGCTTCCATACATTCAGGCTGTGGTGTATCCATCTACAGTCTCAAAGAGTTACTGAATGTGAGAGAAAGAGTTTTTTTGCAAATACTTTGACTCAGATAATCTAAGCTGTCCTCAGAATCCTTTCTGTTATATTTCCAGTGTTTTAAGCAGGAGGCATTAAAAAGTGTTGGATTTAGCTCTACTCTCCTGAGAGGAGCCAGAGGAGATGTGGCGTACAGCTCGACTTTGAGAGAAATGGGCAATGTCACATTTCTGACCGTATGAGTAATATACTGTACAGATGTACATTCGGACAAAAATGCATTTATGAAATATATGCTGTTGGTTTTCCATATATTGGTCAAAACTGGTGCTTTTTAGAAATTGGCATGAATATATATTTTAGCCAAAATCAAATGTACACAGTTTTCCACTTTCCAGATATAGTTGCTTGCATCTTTATAGTATATAGATGTTTGTTTCTGCATTAGAGCTACAAGGATAATGTATCTGATCAATGACCAAGTTCTAGCCAGAAATTAGTGCTGTGTAAAGTGCATGTCTAAATCATCACACAACACACACTTTAGCCACGTTACACACATGGGTTAACAATCTACGAGAACAATACAGCAAGTATGTTTTGTCTATATACAAGACTATGTTTGATTTTGGATCAAATCATCTCTTTAATGTTTGTTGAGGGAACCTGTCTGAGGTCTGATGGTGGTGAAGCGTTTTTTATGGTTTCTGCTGTGCTGCATAATAACTGGACCATTTGATTGGGGGTGTCTGAATGGAGAACACACACACACACACACACACACACACACACACACACACACACACACACACCCTTTTAAAGCTGCTATGGCTCAGTGAGGTGGAGTAATGACAGTTCTGTCACAATGTCAAATTTTGTGCAAACAGGACTGACCTTACTTCAGCCTGACACGACACATAGTCTTCTCTTCAGAGAGAGAGGGAGAGAGGGATGTATTCTGTATCCTAGGCTAGTGTTCTTTTTATTTTAAAGCTTTGGATTTGGGGGGGGGGGCAGTTTTGCTGTTTATCCTGTCATACTCTATCTTTCTGAATTAGATACTTTGTATGGTACATAAATAATAAAAATACATCATAAAAGGGAGCATCCCAAATTGTGTCAGTTACTTTAGGTGTCCCATTGTGCATAAATAAGTAACTACCTCTGCAATACTTAAGATTAGAGAGTTTTATGGAAACCTCTTTTGGCCACTCATTCACTCATTCAAGCCTATAAGGATTACATTAAAATTTCCTGTAAAAACATTTTTTGTCTGGAAATAAATTGTATATTATTAAATTAGTAAATATGAATAAATATAATAAATTGAGATAATATGGTAAACTTTGGTGCACTCATGCAATTCATTCATTCACTCATTCAAGCCTATGAGGGTTAAATTCAAATTTCCTGTAAAAACAGATTTTTTTGTCTGTAATGTGGTAATTGGTGTTTCTGTATATATACTTCACTATACTGCTGTCTATCAGTAAACACGCATTCTGATGTCTGAGTTCTTATCTATTCCTAATGCACTTTTATATTACATTGTTTTTGCATGTGTGCAAGCGAGGTGTGACATTACCCCAGGTCAGGAGCCTCAGCATTCCACATTATATAAGAATAAAGGGAAAAGCCAGTGTGGTTAAGACAAAATAAGAACCAGTTTTACCCTCTTCTGACACATACAGGCGGTAGGGGCTTCAGAATAGAGTGACTTAATAACTTATTAGAATTGAAGCTGCAGGGCAGAGCCACAAGTTCACTCTAAAATCTGCTTTTTTTTACACAGTGCTGGCGTGTGCCTGTTTGATCAATTTGTTGGATTTTTCCATAATGTGGGGTCGTTTTTTGGATAGTGCAGTAACTGGGTTTGCATTTGTGTCCCCAGTTTTTCAAAAGCTGTCATGCTACATACAGGTTCTAGATTTTTCAGAATTATTTCTCTGTAGTAGCTTACAGAGACTTATTTTGCTGAAAGTGCACATTCCAAATATCCACTCAATCATATTATGCTTTTAAAAATATGTCTTATAAAAGGTGTTAAAGTTATTGATAGTAGAAACTTATGTTGTGGAAAGGCTCCTTATTTTATTTCACCTCAAAACACTGATAATGTGAATTTTGCAAACTAAACCTGTGATAATGGAATGTACAATACAATTTTTTTTAAATTACTATACTGTATATATAATCCAGTGGACCCTCTGGTCACAACTAGAGGACCTGGACTTTGCAGATGACCTTGGCCTACTCTCGCACAGCCTGCATCAGATGCAGGGCAAAACGTCAATTCTAGCCTTCTTCGCTTCCCAATTTGGCTTCCATATCCACCCCCAGAAAGACCAAGATCCTGAAGATCAACTCTACCAGCATAGAACCAGTGAAGCTTGGCAACAACAACCTGGAAAAAGTTGAGACCTTCACATATCTAGTCAGTGTGGTGAATGAACAGGGAGGAACGGACAAGGACGTGAAAACACGCTTTGGAAAAGCAATGGCATCCTTCATCACACTAAAGAACATCTGGAGATCCCACCTCATCACAGGGCACACCAAGATTCGCCTGTCCAACTCAAACATCAAGTCTGTTGTGCTGTATGGAGCTGAAACATGGCGAGCAACAAAAAACACCACCAAGAGATTAGACATTCATCAATTCCTGGCATCATACCTCTAGCAAAGAACAAACCATAAGCCAGTGGAAGAAGAGATCAGAAGATTGGGTTGGATTGGCCACACCCTAAGGAAACCAACATCTAACCTCTCCCGCCAGGCTCTGACCTGGAATCCCAAGGGAAAGAGGAAGAGAACCACCTAGGAATGTGTGGAAAAGGGGACCTGGAAGCTGACACCAAGCCGACCGGCATCACCTGGAGAGAACTAGAAAGGATTGACCAGCAAAAATGACGATGGCGTAAAGTTGTTGATGGCCCATGCCCCCACCAGGGGTAGAAAGAACTAAGATATATATATATATATATTTGTAATTACAACTAATTATGCAATATGGACTAAAAACAATGACCATAATAGCACTCGGCTCCTAAGGTGTGTAATGTAATGCAATGTGTGAAGTGAAGCTTCTCTTTGGTAGGAAGGAGACTCAAAGCAGATCCCAGGGACAAACTCCCTCTGGAAATTGGGCCACAGCAGAATCAGACATGGAAATGCAATAGTGTTTTAGGTCAGCTGAGACCGGTTCTATCTCATTTTTAGTTTTAGAGGGCAGACCAGGCAGACGTTTCTTAAAACATTTATTTGTTTCATGCGCTAGTAGGTCATTAAACCTTTAAAATCCTCCACACTGCTGTCCCTCACTGTCTGAAACCTCTGCAGTGTCTCATCTGTGAATTCACGAACACATTCATTTACACAGTGCACTGTTTGGAGCCTGCCATTCTGAAGTGATGTCAAAAAATGAGTGGGGATCATCTAGTACATTCTCACAACTGAATAGTTCTCCACAATAGGGAAACGATTGTACCTCTACAGACATGGAATAGCAGCATTATTTGTTAGAATGTGACTAAGTAAACCATTGTAGCCTTTACGAGATCATAAATTGTGGATTGTGAATATAAAGGTGTTTAATATAGACTGAAGACAGGGGACAGTCTGTTAAATTAACTGACAGTGCTGTAAAATCTATAGAGGTGTCAGTAAAGGAGGCTCCCACTAGCGAAGTGAGTGTTTCAGAAACGGAGCCAGTTTTCTGTCTAATTTTCATTTTAATGGCATCAAATGGTTGTGTACCTGTGAAACAGGGGTTAGTTTTTTTAGAGATCGTTTAAGATCATTTTCATTCCGTATAGAATAACCCCAAACTTTAAATCATGGCCTAAAAAATAGGCTGAATGTTTAGTTGCTGATTAGTAGTGATCAGGTTTTGTGAAATAAGATTTATTGGAACATGCTGGAAGCTTTTAATTTTATTCTATTCTTTTTATTATTATAGTTTTGTTTTTTTTGTTTTTTTTAAAGATGGTAACATAACTTCTGGCAGAGCAGCCAGTGTTATCTATCACATTTCTCACACTTTTGCAGAAATATAAGAGCTATGAAGACCTTCAGGTTATTATTCAATTAAATCCACGAGGAGTTATAGCTGTGTGATTGACAGGTGCACATTGCTTTGCTGAAGTGCCTCAAAGCCGCTTGCATTATATATGGGTGTATTAACCATAAACAGCCAAGACTTTACATTTCATTTTCTGACCCCTCTTAATCTTTGTGAATCTTTTTGATGTAAATGACCTCAGTTTTGATTGGCTGTGCTGTATTGTGTGTCCTTTGAAATGCAGTCTGAACTGAAATGGGTACGGTAGGGAGTAGTGATTAGAAGACCATTTTGAACAGCGCTGGTCTTTGTCTGTCAGACTCACTTACTGGCCGATCTCTATTTTCTTCTCCCTATTTCACACTTCGTTTCTTTATACAATGAGGAGCTGCCAGATGCTCAGCTTTCACAAAGCCAGTCTTCGTACACAAGCCTATTTTTTATGTCTCTGTTATGCTTCTTGAAACTCTTGTATTCTTGAAGCTCTTAATGGCTTTCTCTCACCTTCAGCTCTCACCATTTTGCCATTGAGACTCCAGTTAAGACGCTGTGCTGCATTACGCTGATTTGATGCTTTGATTGATATGTACGCTGAAGCAAGGTCACTTTCTTTTCCCAAAGGAATGTGTTCCTGTGTGCATGCAATAGCGCTTAATGGAAACTGGAGACTGAGCACAGTCATGGTCACATACTCCCACATCCAGTATCTCTGTTCTTACACACACACACACACACACACACACACACACACACACACACACACACACACACATCTACACCCCAGCCCAGCTTTGCTGCACGAAGTGTGAGTGGAAGACCGAGTGGTGAACATGGCTGCCTATAAATTGTAAGAAAAACAAGTAATTATATACCTTAATTAAAAGTGGTTGGATTGCACATTCATTCTTCCAGCTTGGCAAACAATCAGTGGTCCATGGAAAATTGGCATGTGGCCAGGAATCAGATTTTGGGATTTTATTGTCTGTATGCCTGAAGGCTTTGCTTTTAGATTTTTTGATTTACGTAGAAATGGTACATATACAATGCACTGATTCATATGCTTCTCTTTAGCTTTAAACAGTATGTAAAAATATATGAATCACAGCTATTTCCCATTTAAGATTTTTTGTAAACGTGTGTTTTCAACATAATGCTGTCAACAGTAATAAAAATAAATAATAAATAATTCATCATTTAATTAATAATTAATAATTGCATTGACAACATGTGTATAATCATATATTCCTGTCTTTTAACTACACCAATTGGCCACTTAAGAAGCACCTACTCTATATGTGTTTTGTAAGTGATTAAGGATCAAGTATTTTTGAAAACAGAATTTTTAAAATCACATTTTGTGTTTGTGTGGATGAGGAAAACATGGGATTTTTGAAATACTGTCATTCAAAACTTTGCTATTAGCATTTTTTACATGCTTACACATACACGCAGTTATTTTCCTGCCATTATGAAGAAAACGGGCGTCAGAGTGATATTTGGCACAATTTTGTACATGAGCTTGTTTTTCCACATGAATGGCGAGAGAATTTTTGCATGTGAAGCATTGCACTGCTGATATTTATGACCTGCTTTGACCTCATATGAAAGACCAACCAACCCCAATCACAGTTGCTGTCCACCTATCACTGTTGCTTACACACTTTATGGCTTTTGACAGCATTTGATGTTTATGTTGTGATATTTTTAAAAACGAAAACATTCTTACAAACATGTTCCAGTTGTTTGAGTGTAGCAGTGTTTAAAAATCTGCCCTCAGAATTTCTCCCTTTCTGGTTTTCACCTAAGCTGGTACACGACACCTCCAGCTTTTCTGTGGCCACAGACAGAAGTGAAGAGACAGAAAGTGTGGCGGCAGTTGGCATGTTTAAGGATTGGGGGATCTGTCTTTTCAGAAGTTGAATAATTTATGCTGGCTTTAAAGCTTTTCTTTCAGGTTGCATAAGAGCATCTGTCAGACTGTGAAAATGCATATCCACCTCTTATGATGCAGTATGATCTTTATTAATCACGCTGGTATGGGGTTGTTTTGCCCTTTGTACTGTATATTGCAGTAATAATGGTTGGGTTCCTCTTGAGGCTGGTGGTGAAGTTTGTTCCCTCAGTGCTGGAGCTGAATTCAGTTTTTCATGAGCGCACTCTACACAGCAGATCAGGAGACATTACTCCCTGCTTCTGCCACCAGGGTTCAGAAAATATGTTTATTGGTTCTGAATGTTGTCCCACAGCTTGAAGTAATTTTACCCTATGACAAATAAAATGAAATTTGCTTTTGCCCCACAGTGCTAAAGAGCTAAAAAGTAATGGAAGTGGCTGCCCCATTAATTAGCATGCAAATTTCATGCATCAGACATAAGCCAATTGTTAAACAGTCCTACGTTAGTGTTTTGATGCTGTATGTATAAAAATGGACATAAGATGATTTTCATTACTGGTTTTGGTTGGCAGTGCTATTTTTTCCCCATTCGTATAGACAACTGCAACTCCATATTAATGCAAATAGTTTAGAAATGGGATATCCAATATATTCATGTTGAATGTAATATTCAGATCTCCACTAATTAAATAGCCTTGTAGGCACAGTAAGAAAGCAGCCTATTTAATTTGAAGAGGAGATTAGAAAATGGAAAATAATTATGGCAAGGTAACAGATGATCAATTGTGCGATTTTTTGCAGCAGCTGTTGTGGATTGTGTGGATTTGTAAATGTGAATAAATGTGCTCTTCTGTCCTCAATAGTGAAATTGCAGATAGGCCTATTGTTGAAATCGTCTGTGCTGTGGTCACTGAGCTGCTTAAATGCAAATGAGTCACAATTATTCACTCAAAATGTGGCGATCGGAAGAAAACAAGCATGTTGTGGTTAAATTGATCAATTCTCAATTTTGCTGGAAGTTGAGCAATGACCTTTTCAGAAGTACTGAGTTTTCTCTTCAGCTACAGCAGTTTGGATGCAATGGATCACATTCCCACCAACTGCATCAACATACCCGGTAGTGATTGTTCTATTACAGCTTTCACAAATGAGCCTGAGAACATTGTGGACTATTCAGTTCATGGAGCAGATGGTTTGATATAAAGCAGCCCTGCTTCCTCCATAGACAGGTGGGAATATTAGTGCAGCCAGCAGGGACGTAACAGTCTGGCACCCAGTCCAAGAATAATTCTTTCTTGACAACAAACCTCAAGTGTTATTGCTTGTGAAACTGCCATATTAAGACTTCCCCCTGAAGTGTATTCCTCTATGTGTAGTACAGAGTTCCACACCCTTTTTTTCAATAGCTTTTAGAGCAATCACTGTTGATCCTTTTAGTAGCTGAGTAATCGACCAAGATTTCAGTTGATCTATTGGTCGGAATTTTTAAAGGCCATGTATACAAACATCCAAATAACAAACCATCTATAGCATTTTAAAATATAGTGTATATAGTGTATACTATAGTATTTCAAAAATACATTTTTAAAAAAGGTAAAAAAGAAAACCATCATTAAAAAAATACAAAAACACCATGTGCCAAACCAAGATTACTTTAAGGGATAAAATCGTACATGTTTATTGCTTTGTCATGTGAACAAGGCCCTCTGACACATTTGTGAAACACTGTAATCTGTATCTTTCAGTAAGCTTCATTAACATAAACTAAACTTTTTGTTCCCGTCTTCAAGGACAGACAGGGAACAATCTCCTTTACGCACAAACAAAAATGATCTACAGTCCAAGTCCTCCAGACTCTGAAATCTACACACACCCATCGATACGCCTATTCATGTCCTGTCCATAGAACTCCTGAGACCACTCCCAGTGATTCCCAGTGACAAACCAGTTCACATCAACAGTCACACTTTGGCGGATTTATTTAAGGCAACTAGGGAAGTCTTAATACTATTATAATAATTAATTGTTGCAAATGTACGTAGGTATGTTGCCATTGATATTGTTGCTATTATTGTTCTTGTTTAACCAATATACATACTGTATGCTGTTCTCATTGTCTCCCCCGCCATTGTTTCTGTCTTTCTCGCTCTCCATTTTCTCCCCTGATATTTGTTTGTCTCTGTTTGATGTGATTGTCTCTGTCTGTCCACTCTGTGGCCGGAAATTAATAAATAAAGTAGACTTGGCGAAAGGGGAAACAACCAAAACTCTCATTAGTTTAGGAAGAGTATCTCAGATTCCCCCTCTTGTAGAGCAAAACTGCCCTGACACTACAGGCACCAGAATTACCATAGTGTTGGACAAAACTGTCAGGACAGGACAGGTTTTAGAAAAAAACAACAGCTCCTGACACAATTCAGTCTGTGTGCTCAGACTTCAAAGACTCCATTTTGGACAATCTGAGTCACGCTCTCTTTCTCTCTCTCTCTCTCTCTCTCAAAACATCACTCTTTATCCTTTAGAATAAAATTGTTTTTCCTCTCTGTGCTTTTAAGCCTAATATGACCTCTGTTATTAGTAGCTCTGTATTGTCCAGACACCGGTGATCGAATAATCGCGACGCTTTAACGTCTCTCTTCTTTTCTCTGCTGCAGTGGTGGAGTGTGGAGAGAGGAGAAGCCCTGCAGACGTTCTACACTACAGGAGCCAATCTGAAGCGCATCCATGTCTCACCTGACTTCAGAACATTTGTCACCATTGACAACATTGGAATCCTCTACGTCCTGAAGCAGGTGGAGGGCGGGCAGCTTTGAAGCGGAGGATAAATTCTAGATTCATGATGACAATCGATTAAAAACTCTGAGTCTTACCATTATTCCAAACTCAACAGTTTTCTACAACTTTTGCAAAGCCTTGTATCTGCTGTCTCTGTGTTCTGAGAACAGGATATTTCATCTTTTGTAGTGCTCCAGTTTCAATGCTGTTTCTTATGCTTGTTTACTGTCATGTTGTACCATATTGTTGCCTGTGCACTTCTGAAAATCACCTGCCTTAACCACGTTATGTTGCCTTGAGGAAGTGAATCATTGCTTTTCTAGGACAATCGGCGTCTTTTCTGATATAATATGAAATTTATGCGCTGTGACCCACATTAACAGAAGCCTCTCTGGCATATTTTTATCTTTATTGGAGACAGTTAGGAGCTCTGTCTTGGCTTCTCTGTGCCTGAGCATTTGATCTGATGCTTCAAATCTCCAAAAATAAACTGTGAAGACTCTTGCCTATAATCTTTAATCTGCCAGGCACAATAAAAGAATAGGTAATATATTGATTTAAAAAAACAGACTGAATATGATCAGGGTGCTGTAAAGTCGGAAGATGATGATATTTGTTTAAAAGATCTAGTCTATGTTTACCAGCATTATGTCTACACGCTTTGATAACTGGCATGTGCAGACAAATCTTTAGAGTAGTAGCAAATAAACTGCAGAACTGCTCCTCAAGGTGCTGGCACACACAGTTGCAGCAATAGAAATCTCTTTCAGGGGCACTTCAGGAATTATATCTAAATAAAAGGTGCTTTTTGCTAAATCTATTATTTAAACTTTCCCATGCTTGTAAGGATTTTAAAAATTAATTTAATACAATACGACGAGTAATTAAATGCATACTTGATGTTTTTTGCTAGAGGGTGTTACTAATATGGTGCTGGCCTTTGAATTTAGACTGTTCTTGGTCTGAATTTTTTTTTAAATTCTCCTATGGCACGAAAAGCATTCTCAGGTGAACCTGTGATTTCATTGTGTTTGTGTTTCGCATGGCAATTGCAACACTTTCCAACACACTTTTCAATAAAACTCTTGGTTATATTTATATTATTACTTTCTGCAATTTGATTGGTTGAAAACACGTTCAATGTGTTTTTTGTGTTTACATGCTTTATACATCATGAGCGGTCATGATTGATTCAATTTAATTCAGTTTTATTTCTATAGAGCTTTTTACAACAGATGTCGCAAAGCAGCTTTACGAGGTCTGGGTCTGAGCCCCTAATGAACCGATGCGACAGAGGCGAGAAACCCTCCCTGAACTAAGGAAGAAACCTTGGGAGGAACCAAAGCTCAGTAGAACCCATCCTCCTCTGGTCAAATAAGTAAACAGTGAAACCATGAGTGGTTATAATTGTTAACGAGTTTCATTGTTTGAGGTGTAGGTGACAGAACTCGATGATGGTCAGACCTGGAGTTGACAACAAGGGTTGGCTGGAAGCCTTGGTGATGGAAGAATGTTGGGCCATGATGAAGGTCAGTCAGTCAAGCAGAACATGTAGGTAGCAGCTCCTCTCGGTGAGGAGTGATTATATTCTGTAATATAACTGTCATGTTACCATTAACAGTAACTTTCTTAGGATGTTTGACGTCATGAGCACCAACTGGAGTACACAGCAAAAAGCATCAAACTTGACATGTGACATCCAACTTAATGACAATGACCAGTAAAGAGAACATGACCAAGCAGTGTAGCTGAACATAATCACGCATGACCATTTCTGATTATACTCTTTACAATAAGAGTTGCTGGGTTTGAAACAATTGTAATCCCCTTTGGAGCTGTAGAAGCATTGTTTAGATTGTCCAATAAAACATAATATTAAATAAACTAATAGATATGAATATGTAATTATATAATTAATAACTTCTTTAACATATTAATAATGTATCATTTAAAAAGTAAACAATTTTTGCCATTGCCTTAACTAACAAGCAGTTTTTATGGGTGTATGACTTCTGCCATGACATGTTTATGGCATGGTTATGTCAATGTTATGTAGCCTGGCTTAAGTAATGTGTAGCCAGTTTTTTTAAGGGAGCTGCTTACTTTCAACATCGTTCTGTGGTCTGTTAAAGCCAGATGAACTGCTGCTGCACAAATCTTAATCTCTGCACAAATAATCTCATCCACAAATATGGAAATGTGCAGCTGATCATTTCATGTCAGACTAAAAAACATCTTCCTTAAGAGGATCTGTCAGTAGCTGAGAGAATCCTTTGAACAAGTTCAAACTTGTGCAACCTAATGATTATACTAACGTAGGTCCTGAGTGCTATGCCGTGAGAAATCACTGTTCTGTGTAAAATGCCAAAATGTTTGGCATAGAGGATGTAGTTGTCAGTTTTGAGGGTGTGAATATGCCAGCTGTTCAAGCTGCACCATGACATTCCTACTGATGTCTGAACAGCAGTCTGTCCACATTTCATCTACTAGCTCTTACAGAAAAGGTAAGAAACTAATATACAAAAAGATCTTAGAGTTCAATAACTCTATATATGCTATAGAGTGCTATATCCCCTTCAGACCATGAGTCCACTGGAATGGACATGACATATTTCTGGGTTCAAACCAATAAACAAAATCAGTGATTTTAACATGTGACTAATGCTTGTTACTGATTGGTCCCTGATTATCCAATGGCCAAGAGGTATTGAGTTCTGGGATCTGACAATACAAGCTTGAAGTACCAACTTTCCATCAAAATTAGGAATTTATTTTCATGTTATCCCAATAAAGTTGCCCTCAGTATAATTTTAACAATTTCAACTGATAATGTTTGAAGGTATTTTGAACAAATGTCATATCAGTAAATGGTAAGAATCATATATATAAATAAAAAATATAATTGGCACCCACGAATAAGATGTGTACTGTAGTACCTGAAAATATGAATAGTGAATAAACAATCCCTCACTAAGAAATTATTTTGAATAAACTCACATGTACCACAATTATTGACACTCCTTTCAATTCTTATATTTTTTGTAATTTCTAGTTTAAAGTTGATCAGAGTAAATTGAAACTTTTAATTAGTAATTAATGATTTCCTATTTCCCATTAGTATGCTGTAACACAAGATTCACATGCTTTAACATAGGAAAGATAAGAGAATATGCCATTCAAGTAAGGCAAATGTGTGTTGATCTTCATAATAATATTGTAAAGAAAATAGCTGCTCAACTAAACCTGATTGTCAGAGAAAAAATAGTTTAAAACAACTGGCACAGTGACAAACAAGGCTGGACAAAGACTCAAATTCATCTTGCCACCAAGTGAGGAGGATGGTAAGAGAAGTAAAAAAATCTCCAAAGTTCACTATGAGAGAACTGCACCAGAGTGGTATCTTGGGGTCAGAAAGAATCTTCTGGTTGACCTAGAGGCTATCTCCATGCCAACAAGCTGTTAAAAAGACATTTAAGGAAATGCATTTTCTCACCTACAATCACAACCCTAAAACATCTGGAATTTACTAAGCAGTACTGGGTCTTCAACTGGGACCCTGTGCTTTGGTTAGATGAGACTAAAATTGAGATTTTGGCAACAAAAATACAAAGTGGGTCTGGTGTAAATCCAAGAATGACTATGCGGAAAAGCACCTCATGCCCAACATACAATATGGTGGTGCTGTGGGGCTGTTTCCCTTTAAATACAAATCTGGTAGAATCTGCCAGAAAGCTGAAGATGAGTCTTCCAGCAGGATAATGACCCCAAACATATGGCAAAATCTACACAAAAATGGCTCAGCAGACACAAAATAAAACTCTGATCATGGCCATTTCAGTCTCCAGACCTCAACCTCATTAAAAACCTGTGGGGTGAACTGAAGAGGAGAGTGCATACGAGAGGACCCAGAACATTTTACAACCTAGAATGATTGTGCAAATAAGAATGGTCAAAAAACTATCTCTGAATTCTACAACCTTGTAAAATGTTATAGCAGAAGATTAAGTGTTGTCCTGTTAAAAAGAAAATGGGTGAATTGTTGACCAGTCCTCACTTCATGACAAATTTCAAAATTCATTTTTAAGAAAAATATGACGAATGTTACAAGAAACCTTCATTTGGAGCTCATTCTTAGACTAATTTACACGTGTTTGCAACAAAAATAATCAAATTTGAAGACGTCCAAAAATGCACAAAAGGTAAGGGTATAGCCTTTTGTATTTTTGCAATTTTGTTGCAAAAGTCAAGGTTCAATTCAGGCCCCATTTGGGCAGGAACATATTTACTGGACTGTATTTTGATGATTTGCAATGATTCGATGAACAATAAATAGCTTTTTAAAAGAAAATGGATGAATTTTTAATGAATCCTCATTTCATGACAAATTTCTAAATTTATTTTTAAGAAAAACTTGAAATTTTACAAGAAACCTTCATTTGGAGGTATTTTTAAACTGATTTACATGTGTTTGCAAAAAAATAATCAAATTTATGGATGTCCCAAAATGCACAAGAGTATAGCCTTTTGTATTTTTGCAATTTTGGTGAAAAGGTCAAGGTTCAATTCAGGCCACATGTGGGCAGGAACATATTCCATTGACTGTATTTTGATGATTTGCAATGATTCCATGCAGAATAGAAAAAGTTTTTTAAATGAAAATGGATGAAATTTTGTTGCTTTTTATTTCATGACAAACTTCAAAATACAATTTTAAGAAGAACATGAAATATTTTACGAGAACCCTTCATTTGGAGGCATTTTTAGACTGATTTACACGTGTCTGTAACAAAAATAATCACATCTGGGGACGTCCCAAAATGTACAAAAAGGTAAGGATATAGCCTTTTGCATTTTTGCAATTTTGGTGAAAAGGTCAAGGTTCAATTCAGGCCACATTTGGGCAGGAACATATTCCATTGACTGTATTTTGATGATTTTGAAATGATTTCATGAAGAATAAATAGCATATTAAAAAGAAAATGGGTGAATTTTTGACCAGTTCTCTTTTCATGACAAATTTTTAATTCATTTTTAAGAAAAAGATGAAATATTTTACAAGAAACATTCATTTGGAGGCATTTTTTCACTGATTTACATGTCTGTAGCAAAAATCATCAAATCTGAAGACGTCCCAAAATGCACAAAAACGTAAGGGTATAGCCTTTTGTATTTTTGCAATTGTGGTGAAAAACTCAAGGTTCAATTCAGGCCCCATTTTGGCAGAAACATGTTCCTTGGACTGTAATTTGATGCTTTACAATGATTCTATGAAGAATAAAAAGCTTTTTACAAAGAAAATAGATGAATATTTGACCAATCATC
>JBBIGC010182219.1:0-14528 GCA_037576955.1 Lepidarchus adonis
GGTCACACTGAACCTTTAGTACACTTTTCTACACGGGACGGGTTTCTACTGTTGGGTCACACTGAACAGTACACTTCTCTACATGGGACAAGTTTCTACAGTTGGGTCACACTGAACCTTTAGTACACTTCACTACACGGGACGGGTTTCTACAGTTGGGTCACACTGAACCTTTAGTACACTTCACTACACGGGACGGGTTTCTACTGTTGGGTCACACTGAACAGTACACTTCACTACACGGGACAGGTTCCTATAGTTGGGTCACACTGAGTGCACTTGTCCAGCCAGTTGTACTAGTGTGCGGTTTTTTGTTGTTTTTATCACTGTAATCCCGTTGTGGCTACAATATTTGTATAATTCTGTCTCATGGCAACAAGACTTGTTTTGTGAAATCATATTTAATATGCTTATTTATTTATTGGGTTATAGCTGAGTATCATATTACCATACACTCTTTGCAGTTTCACCTTCACAGGCCGTGTTCACTGGGTGTTGGCCAACATCACTTTAACTCACAGAACATCCTGTATCGTTTTCTGTTGTCAGGACACTTTGTCTTTGAAAGCGGATCCCAGGTGGGGTCTCACTTAAATATACTGACTTCTTCCAGCAGTAATTATCAGGGCCAGAGCATTAAGATAATGAAGGACTCAATCATATGCAGAACATTGGGTCTCCAGAATCGGCATTGATCCAACTGCTGCTGTTGTTGTTGGTGGAGGTGGTGGTGGTGTTTTTCTTGATGTTGTTCTGTAAATCTAAAGAGAAAGATATGTCTGAATCTGATGAACCCAAAAGGTGCAAAAAGGTTAGGACATGTGTTAATTATCTGGTATGAGTGAGACAACAATTTCATTGCTAAATTATTTCAAGAGATGGTTTTCCCACTTCGTTCTTTCCTGATATGTTTGCCCCCTTATCATATACTATTGTAGTGCCTTTGTTTGAGGTTTATTGTGAGATTCATTCACAAGCTTTTATAAGCTGCATGTTTCCACTCCCCATGTTTGTTGTGTGTGGTGGTCCAGCAGTGTGTGGTCTGTTCGAGGTCACCCTGAATCGGATGGAATGCCTGGTAGTGAGCCTAATGAGAGGACGGGCAATGCATTACTTGACGGTTTTGTTTTCCATTAATGTGTGGTGTATTTAATGGCTCAGTCAGTAGTGTGTGAAGTAGCACAATCTGTAGGAACGTGCACCAGAACGTGTCCTCTGACCCTGGCCTCCTCCTAGTCCCCAAATTTTGCTTTAAGTCAACGGGAAGCAGATCATTAAGTGTCCTTGCACCCAAACTTTTCTCCCCCTAAAACTTCACAATAACACCTCCCTACCATCTTTCAAAATCTTTTCTTCCACTATTACACCTCCACTCCACTCGTGATTTGTATTTAATTTATAAGTGTTCTTTGTTGTCACTGTTAGTGTTATTTAATTAAAACTATTATTATCATTAATAATTTTTTATTATTATTGTTATTAATAATAATAATAATAATAATTATAATTATTATAATTATTATTATTATTATTATTATTATTATTATTATTGTTGTTGTTGTTGTTATTTTATTATAATTATTTCCCTTTTCAGTAAAGACCAATAAATTATCCTCACAGTAAAAGTTGAATACATAAAGCTGAGGATTAAAACAAGCCCCATATAAATATAAAGTATAGAAGTTTGTTACAAATGAAAAAACTTTGCATTTGAGCATGTTCCATCCAGCTTGATAACTGCTATTAAATATTAAATCTAAATGAGTTATCTAATTGTGTTTTTATACCATCAGTATAGATAATATATGAAACAGGGCTTTGTGCACTGAAAGCCTACACACCAGCTGTGTCAGCAGTTCTTGAGTATGGCTGTAATCACTGAAACAGACTGGTATGTCATTGTATTATGCTGTATTTGCTGAGGGAGATGAGTCTGGATGTTGCGGTAGTATACTATACTATCCTGTCAAGTAGACAGTTCTTTGCTCAGGCGCTGTGACGGCTCTTGATTTGTTCGCCATTTTGTGTCTTCCCAGCTACAGAAATGTGGAATCCATGCTCATCCAAGCTCTTTCAGACATGAGAAGAGTGAAAATAATCATTATCACCCGTTATTAGTAACTGATTTTACATATGCACATTGTTTTTTAATAATGCAAGAATTTTCGCATGTTAATAACAGTTGTGCCTATGTGTGGGAGAGCAGAACTGAGAAGACAGACAGACAGAAAACAATCACTTTTAGCTGTATGCTTTAGGCAGCCATGCACTATGCTTTCATTGAAAAATGGTGTTTTTAAAAACTATCCTTTCTGTCTCTTTTCATAGTGTGTGTTGGAAGCTGAGGGCAGAACAGACTCTTCTGTTGTCCTCTATCGGCATAAGAGGGAATGGATCGTTCCTCCACAAGTTATTGAGGAGAATGTGGACTACACCAAAAAGGAGTTCATTGCTATAGTGAGAAAAATCTCATTGTCCCATTCTTGCTTTCTTCCCTTTCACATTTTTGCAGTACAGCACAAGTACATGTGAAGTGGTTTTCTCTGATTATTACTGTTGTCGTAACTTTGTATTTAGTAGTTTTTCATTTTTTTTCACTTGTCTTTACACACATTTCATGCTGATTGAACCACCAGAAAGCTTCAAAAAAGAAACTATAATTTTTTTTTTTATAAAAATAGCATTATTTCTTTGATAATTTTGTAATAACATTATATTTTTGTTCCAGATTCGCTCAGACAAGGATGAAAAAAACAATAATTTAGTGAGATATTCCTTAAAGGGCATTGGAGCAGACCGTGAACCCTTCAACCTGTTTGTGGTGAACCCTGACAATGGCAATGTTCGGATCACCGGCATCCTGGACAGAGAAGCAATTCCCCAGTACAATGTAAAACTGCACATATTCTTCATATCTTTATACTATATTTACTCCTTTAAATGTGGGTTATCCTGTATTTTTAGGGACCTCTCTTTATTCTTTTCCTGTAACACTGATATGTAAATGACCTTTATTTTGATTGGCCATCCATAATTGACATACCTATAGAACGGACATTGAAGTGAATGGTAGTTTGTGAAACATATACAGTAGTGTTTGTACAGTAGTGATGGTGATGACACCTTTGTTGACTCTTGCAGCTTTCTGGAGTTGCTACGTTTATTAATGGCACAGTAGCAGAACATGACATTCAGTTGAGGATCAAGGTGAAGGACGAGAATGACAACGCTCCCATCTTCCCTGTCAGTATCTCACCAGGCTCAGTGTATGAACTCAGCCCTGCAGGCAAGTCCACAACATGTGACTTCTTCATTAATATCGTCTGTTCTCTGAGTAATTTACAGTAAACGACCCAAATCTCCTGAGAAGCAAAAAAATTACGAGTCGCTCAAGAGGAAAATTGAGCGTTAAAAGCCTTTATTAGACTTGGCTATCAATTAAAACACGCCTTCTCACAATTTAACCCCTTTTTATATTGTAGTAGTTATCCTTTGCTTGTATTTTTCCTGAACATGTGACCTGAGACCGACTTTTATCTTGTTACTTTCCCAGAAGGCGTCCAGCACGGCTGAAACATGTAGGCGTATTTTAATTGATAAGTCAAGTCTAATAAAGGCTTCTTAACACTCGTTTTTTCCTCTTGAGTGCCTAATGATTTTTCACACTTTTGAATCGTTTTTGATTTTTGATTGAGGAACACATCTGTCTTTACACTCAAGTAGCACTTGCAGGAATTTGTTTGCTGAAGATATTTATTGGAAATTTAAGAGGACAATATTAAATGACTCTTGGGTGGTATAAAACTATTAGGGTATAAAACAACTAAGGGTATAGTTCATCATTTAATTGTTGTCTTATGCTGTTTTAATGTAAGCACTTTGAGATTTGCTAATGAAAAGTGCGTTATAAATAAAATGTATTATTATTATTATTGGTAGTAAGGTTTCAATGAAACAGATTTTTAAATGAGGTTAAACGTGCTTGAGTCATTACCAGTATATGTGTGGTGGACACTGTGATAAACAGCAAATTACATTACTGATTTATTTATTATTAATTTTTGTGTCACGGACCTGGTTAATGTCAAACGGTATTTTCACGGACCGGCCTTTAAGGTGTCGCGGATAAAAACAACAAATAAAATGATACGACTAACACAAAAACTGTGGTATTTTGTAAATATAATAATAAACATGAATCCACTGTGTAATTATGTAACTTTATTAGCAGCGTCTTCCTGAAATGCGCCAGTAAGGTCCTGCACTGTACGTAAACTTTCCTTTCAGTGCTGTTGTGGCAACCAGTCCAGTTGGGGACCAGAGTTATAGATTTTAAAAGCCAGGTCACCAAACATCACCAATTTATGATGCACACACGAGTGGCTGACGTGCTGTTGTTGACT
Source organism: Lepidarchus adonis (assembly GCA_037576955.1). Lineage (NCBI taxonomy): Eukaryota > Metazoa > Chordata > Actinopteri > Characiformes > Lepidarchidae > Lepidarchus > Lepidarchus adonis. The sequence goes on from JBBIGC010182219.1 coordinate 4,404, forward strand.
GAAAATGTTATTGCAAGCGACTGGTTTTATTTCTTCCTTTATTTGAGTTAAGTTTTCAAAGATCTCCTCTTGGACTGATCAGTTGGTAAAAAACAAATTCCATGCTGATCTGTGACCCCTAGTTGTTAAAAACGTAATGACGTTTTCTTTGTTTGTTTCTCTAGAAACATCTGTAATGACTGTATTAGCTACTGATGCTGATGAACCTGACAACCCCAACTCCCAGATCCGCTATGAGCTGATCAACCAGGATCCTCCAGGAAACATGTTCAAGATCACTCCTACTGGAGAAGTGCGGGTTTTAAGTCCTAATCTTGACAGAGAGGTAAGCTGTTCACCCTGCAAATCAGGCCGAATTCTGCTACAGATGTTAGAATTCTGATGCTCAAAAGGATATTTAGAAAAGTTTTCTACTTTTCTTGAAAGACCATCAGTTTCACACACACGTTTTCTTTGTAGCACTGAAAATGTAATGCTGGCTATGATAAAAAAGCTAGACAGGTGTTTTTTAACGTTATTAATAATGGATTTAATATCCTTTTGTAACTTTATACTGAAATTTGCCAAATTTTATTTTAACAAGAAAATTTAACAAGCTGTACATTCATTATCTTTACATATTTTACATCAAAGCAATGTCCCACCACAATGACCATCTTTCTGCAGACCACTGACCAATACACACTTACTGCGAAAGCTTCAGATCTTAATGGGGGCGAGGGATGTCTCTCAGGAGTAGCGTCTTTCATAGTCAAGCTCTTGGACGTCAATGATAATGTCCCGAAACTGGAGAAAGAAAGTGTAAGTGAGAAATGTTATTGTGCTATATAAACTTTTAGCTTGTTTGTTGCACGTGTATAGAATATCGTACTCATTGTCGTTATTTCTGTTTCTCTTCTTGAAGTATGTGGGCAGTATTGAGGAGAACACTGAGAACATTGAGGTGATGAGACTCAAAGCGGTTGATCTAGACCAACCAGGCACGGATAACTGGTTGGCCAATTTCCACATTGTTTCAGGCAATGAGGGTGGGCATTTCAGCATTTACACTGACCCAAACACCAACGAGGGAGTCCTGATGCTCAACAAGGTAGATTCCTTTTCCATTGTTCAATCATCCATAAATATTTCTAGGCTACAATGGATGTTCCATTCATTGCATTATAACATTTCTATTGCTTTGGTTATTTGTTAAACCAAACAAAAATGCAGTATTTATGTTAGGATGACATTGAGAGTCGTAGAGTGATCTTCCATATTAGTATCTGTGCAGATAAAGTGACGCGTGTGTTCTGGTTTCAGGCTGTGGATTATGAGGAGGTCAGTGCCATGAATCTGGGCATTGCGGTGTCCAATGTAGCTCCCTATCATCCTTCAGTGATAGAAAGTGGAGGGATCATCGGAGTGGGGTTTCCAGGAGGAGGTTCCGGAGGAGGTAGTTCCGGAGGTGGTGGTTCCGGAGGTGGTGGTGGTGGTGGTGGAGGTGGAGGTGGAGGTGGAGCAGGTACAGGATCAAGCAGTGGAACATGGACAGGAGGGGCTGGCTCAGGAAGCCCAGGAAGTCCAGGAAGCCCTGGTAGGCCAGGAAGCCCAAGTACCCTAGGAAGTGGGAAAGTCTACAATGTGAACGTCACTGTGAAGAATCAGCCTGAGGGCCCACGCTTCAGCCCCAAAGTAAAGGCAATTCCTCTTTCTGAAGGCGGCAACATTGATATAACAAAAGTCATTGCTTCATACCCTGCTGTTGATGGGGATACTGGGCGTACTGCTAAGAATGTCAGGTTAGTTCTGCACTTTGTCTTCTAGTTACTTCACAAGCTAAATTTGCAGAATGGTGTGATCTTGATGTACAAAACAATTCAAGACCGTTCCCCATGTTTCTCACAGATACGCCAAAGGATCTGACCCGGGCAACTGGCTGACCATTGATGAGAAAACAGCTGAAATTAGACTGAACAAAATTCCAGATCGGGAGTCCCCATACCTGACCAACGGGACATACATAGCCAAGATCCTCTGTATCAGTCAAGGTAACCAATCCCCATGCCTTAAAATAATAGGCTATTTGTGCTTTAGCTTTTATTTTGTGACCTGTAAGACAAATCCCATGTAATAACTTGTTTAAGACAGAATTAGTCTTTGTTTTATTATTAGTTCAATATAAATAATTCAAATTGAATTCAAATTCAGTTTTCCCCGGGATCAATAAAGTTTTCTGATTCTAATTTCTGATTCAATGACATTATATAAACACTGGGGGGAGGTATAGGCCTGATTTAGCTGCTTACAGAGTTTCTTGTGAAAGGTGATGACAGGCTGCTGCACTGGCATAACCTGTCCAGTAGAGGGAGCCATATATTAGGATGACGGGTGCAATGAATTTATGTCATCACTAGGGGGAGCCTTTGTGCACTCTTGTTAAACGGTTGAACATACTGCCATTAGGATTAACATTACATCAAAGATGAATAGCCTTTATGTGTTTATATGCCTTACAACTTTATCTTATGTCATTTCTTTAAAAAATTGTTCACTCAAACTCAAAATGAACTCTATTATCACAGATGCTCCATATACGACGGCTACAGGCACCATAGCCATCCAGGTGGAGGATTTTAATGACCACTGCCCTACTCTGACTAGTCTGAACCAGAACATGTGCACCATCCAGGAAGCGATATATGTCACTGCAGTGGACAAAGACGCTCCTCCCAACGGAGCTCCCTTCACTTTCAGCATCGTTCCTGAGAAAACCAGTGGAAAATGGAGTGTGGAGCACTTAAATGGTATTTATTTGAGACTTTTATTTAGTAAGATTGCAAAATACTAAAAGTAGATCATTTTGTATAGTACTAAAATAGCAGAGAAACAATAATGACAGTTATTTCTCATGTAATTCTTTTGTCACGATGTAATCCTGTTTGTATTATTATTCTAGATACAACAGCTATCCTAAGAACCCATGACACTTTGTGGCCAGGACCTCTGAAAGTGACCCTGGAGGTGCATGACCAACAAGGACTGTCCTGTCCAGAGCCACAGGTGTTAAAGGTGGATGTCTGCACCTGTGATAAGCATGGTCTATGTGGTCTCCGTGGGGCTCAACAAAAGGGGGCAACACTTGGAGGCGCTGGACTCGGCCTGCTCCTCCTGGGTCTTCTCCTGCTATTACGTGAGTATAGTATGAGTATTGTTTTATGGTCATTGAGAAAAGTTAGGATGTTTTAGTTTGAACTGATGAACATACTTGTGTCAACAGTTATCCCACTTCTGCTGCTGTTATGTCAATGTGGAGCAGCTGGGTTGGGAGGAGCCTTCGCCGAGATGCCCTTTGACACCAAAGAGCATTTGATCTCCTACCATACAGAAGGGCAGGGAGAAGATAGAGTAAGGCCTGAGTTTAACAAAATATCTTTTTAGATAATTCTGTTATGCAATGCTGTAATACAGTTAATCGTGCCAATATTCAAATTACATATTCTAAATGCATTATGGCTATAATAGTGACTCCCAACCTCAGTCCTGAAGGCCCTCATGCTTTTTTAAGTTGAATACGTTGTTTTTAGAGCATGGAAAACACAAAAATATGCAAGAGGGCCTATTGATATATACATTTTGAAAAATAAGCTATGATAAAATGGCGCAAAATGGTCAAGTCGGGTATTTTCACATGGATAAAAGTAGCAGTGTTGTGTGTAAGAAGACCAACCATTTTCTACCACATGTATAAAAATATGTTAATCACCATGTAATCACTCATTTTCAGTGCTTTTTAATATTTTTTTCACAGGACGTACCCCTACACCTCAGCGCACCAGAAGTTGATGGTGGAAGGATCAAAATGGCGTCTAAAGCCAGCTTTGGGGCTGCTGCTTTTGGAGGTGGTATGGCAGCAGCTGGAGCTGGTTACATGACTGCCTCATCAGGAGGGGGTGGTTATTTTCACAATAATGTGGACATGGAGATGACCTCCATGGAGCAGGGGATGAGTGCTGGCCTTGGAATGATGAGAGAAGAGTTTATGAGGGAGGAGGACGGAATGGCCCTTTCAGATGATTTCCTGAATCAGTACTACTCTCATGTAAGTGCATGTGAATTAGACAGTTTGCACAATAAAATGATCACAGATTTGCAGGAGAGAGAACTACACACAGAGGTTCATGACTGTCGTTCACCAATGTGCTTCAGCTCATCAGTAATGATTCTGCTTCATTAGTTATTAGTGAAAGGCAGTGTTACTGCAGGAAAAACAATGGAAACTCTTTATTTAAAGGCTGCCAACATAGGAACCTCTTTCAATCATACATCATTCCAAAGAAATTAAACATAAAAGGCAGAAGCCTACATAAAGATTTCATATATCAAGATGCTGGTGCTCTAAAATTTGGGTGATAATGAATATATAATATATTATATATATTATATATATATCTCAGCATTACTTGAGGAACAGTAGAAGTCATCCAGAGTACAAAGTTATTTGCTTTTGTACTTAATTACAGTTATCTCTTCTTCTTCTTCTTCTTCTTCTTCTTTATCATCTTATCATTCTTCATCATCTTCATCTTCTTCTTCATCATATTATTATTATTCTTCATCATCATTTTCTTCTTCTTCTTCTTCTTTTGGCTGCTCCTTTAGGGGTCACCACAGCGGATGTTGTTTCCATTTCTTCCTGTATTCCTCCTTCTGAAAAATCTCCCCTCTCTCATCACATTCATATCCTCTTGCCTGCCATATATACTCATATATACACATCTCTAATCCTGTCCATCCTCGTCATTCCCAACACAAACCTCAGCATCTTTAACTCCAGCTCTGCCATCTGTATTTCTGTCACTGCTTCAACTGGTATAACATACTCAGCCAGTATACGTATACATAGTAAATGTATAATCCACAGCCATGTAGTATAGGTAGCCTACAGAAATAGAAATGAGTTCTATTACTTACTTCAAAATGCCATTTTAAATGGAACAAATGTCTGTGGCTTTATGTCAGGGGTCTTTATGTCATTGCAATGTCATATACTTCATAACGTTCTAAGCAGCCAGTTGAGCTCCTTTTACTTTCAGTATCATGCCAGAAAAAAACAAACAGCAGAAAATGGAGGGTGGAGTAGTGGTATGCTGTTTCAGTTGTAACCTTTAGGGAAGAAAGTCAAGGCTGCTTAGCTGGGAATACAGCATTACTGATAATTATGTTGTAGGGAAGCAGCATGCCTTGTTAAATGTGACAGAACTAAAGAGCAACTAGAATTAGTTCTATAGATATGTGATCTATTACTTGGCACCAATGCTTAGAAACTGCACTTTAATAGAGCAAGTTTCAAAATCTTTAGGACTTTTTCAAAGGTTTTATTAGACCGAGAGAAAAATTACAGTTACAAGTTATAACTTTTGTGGAAAGGCAAAAGAGAGAGAGAGGGAGAGAGAGAGAGAAAGAAGAAAGGTGTGGAATATCCAATGGGTATTGAAGTCTGAGCACCCTGACTAACGGTCATCACGAATTGAGAATTCAGGATGTGAATGGGCGTGGATGGGCATTGATGATGGGCATTGATAATGGGCATTGTCACCCATCACCAGTTGTATCCAGATTTAGTTCTAGAGTCTGGATGACTGAGCAGTTTTGAAGCACAGATCAGGTGATGAGATGACGCATGTTATGTGACGTGCATTTTGTCCTCGATGGCGGGTACATCAGGATCTCTGTTTAAGATAACTAGGCTTTTGGAAGCAGCTTTATAATGGGTCAGAGGGTTCTGTGACCCTAAAAACATCAATTTCAACACAATTGGTATCATCAAACATATGTCTTACTGTCATTAGCTGTTATTATTGCTTTATAAACAGTTTATTTGATGTTTATCCATGTACTATGAAGTCCTTATAAAGGTAGTCTTCAAATAAAGTCATATGAAAGTGGCTAATTGCTGCTGGGGCTTTTTAAAGAACATGTACAAGAAAGTACATCAAGAACAACACATGTTGTGTGGGAATATGACCTACAGAATGCTTTAATTATATTCCTCATATTTGTTTTGACCTCTTTTACAGAAATGTCAGGAGATGGATGAGACAGCCAAGAACTCTCTGCTGGTGTTTGACTACGAAGGTCGAGGATCAAAAGCTAGTTCCATTAGCTGCTCCAGTCTGCTTGACTCCAACAATGATCTGGAGTTCCTTAATGACCTTGGGCCCAAGTTCACCACTCTGGCTGAGATATGTGGAGGCACACAATTCACAACGAGCTTCTCGGCTCCTCCTCCTACTGTTCCTAAACCCATGGTTGAGCGCTCAGAAGCGATCTCCACAAAAACCAACATCGTCAATGTTCCAGCCCGTTCAGCACACGTGGAGGAAAATGTGATGGTAACAAATAGCCGTACTTCAAGAGTGGCTGACATGAAGGCTGCCCAGACTCTGATTGACGTCCAGCCAACCCAGACTCTGATTGACGTCCAGCCAGCCCAGACCCTGATGATGCAGCAGCAACCTCTGTACTACCTAGTAGAGCCCCAGGTTTCCAGCACCATGTTGTTGGCTGAAAGGCCCACTGTTGGATTGGGACGTGGCATGTATGTGCTGAATGGAGCTTCAATGGCTGAGAGAGTTGTAGTCCAGGGCACTGTTCCAGCACAAGGCATGATGAGCCGGGGCGACAGAGTGATGCTGCTGGAGACAGGAGGAGGATCCACCCAGGCTCTGAACACAGGCTTGCTGCAGTCAGCTAACCTGTCTGGGTCACAGCTGCTACTGATGGAGAGGGGTGGCCAAGGTGGGCAGGTTCTCCAGGGATCACTTCAGAGAGGCGGAATCGCTGGCTCTCAAGGCCTATTGGTAGTGGATGGGCATTCAGGCCCCATGCTGCATGGTTCCCTCCAAAAAGGTGCAACTACGAGTGGTTCTCAGAATATGTTATACCAGGAAGCGCAGGGCGGGTTCCCAGCAGGCATTTCTGGGTCTCTGCAGAAGGGTATGATCTTCAACACAGGGTCACAGAGTGGAACTTTGGGATTGAATGGAAGTTCTGTCCAAAAAAGCGGGGTTCCAACTTCACGGAAAGTCGTCATCCAAGAAAAGAAGGTTGTATCAACTCAGCAAAGTTCTCTGTAAAGACATTTGGATAATATTTCTCCAATCGGAATTTAGTATGCGGTAACACTGGGTGCCTGGAGAGGGTTCCGTTTTTTGGGTTTTTTTACATTATGTATATTCCATACACCTGTCTGCCATTGCTATTGACATATTTGTTTGTAAGCGTTATTTGAAAGTTTTCTTTTCTTGAAATTTAGTTAAAAAATTTAATGTCATACAGACCTTTATGTGATTTCAAATTATTATATGCATAACTGCACACATTACTGCTTCAGTAGCATCATTAGTCGTCATGGTCATATTCAAATCTGCATGAAAAGCTTCCTCAGTGAGAGAGGTGTTTACAGCAAAAACCTGGAGGAAGAAAAATCATCTATGCAAATTAGTATTTTCATTTAGTCAAACAAGCACCTCAGCGTCTACACTTATTTCATAGGGTTTAACAATGATTTTTGAGCTATTCTTTGATTTGTCTCCTGAAATTGTTTTGTTACAGTCAGTTATCAGTTACAAGCATTAACCAAATGTTATGCTTTAGAACAGGTTTTGTAAACATCAAAGATTATACTGATATTTTAGTGTATATATCGCAACTTCAGCTTGATCTGTTACATGAGTAATTTGTATATCAGGATATTTTAAAGGAACCTTAAGGCACTGAACATGGCTATGAGTTCTATATTATAGGATTCTTTTAAAAACTACTGATAACACAGGGGTGTCCAGTCTTATCCACAGTGGGGCTGCAGGTTTTCCTTTCTGGTCCCAAAGAGCTTTTTTTAGACACATTCACTACTTGGATGTAGGGAACAGCATTAGAATTCAGCATATGCAGCATTTTTAGATGCAAATCCGGTCACAATTCACTTTTCTGAGCATATCGTGATGACATCAGTACTTTAGAATATACTGTTGAACTTCATGTTTCATTTCAAACAGAATTTATTATACTAGAGTATAAGAAACAATTAGTAAATATAGAGATTTTTTTAATATGGCAAATTTAAAGTTTTGAGATCAGTTCTTATGCTATTTTTCAGCATTTCTATAGTGATTACCTGTGTCTATTCGTTACATTTTTTTGTCTTTCTGCTAGTGAGCTATAACTTGAACTTCTATCTATTGGTTTTATAAAGATGATACTTTAAAGTCTATTTGTGCTAATGTCCTTGCCATTTTGGTTCTCAGCAGTTTTACAGTATGTTATACACATGTACTGGTTTCTAGTTGTGTATTAGTATTAGTTTCTTATTTTCAGTGTAAACTCAACTTAATGGTACCTGCCGTTTTACTGACAGTTATTTGTGTATTTGCTGTGTAAATAATTTTAACTTCGTTGTATTTTGTTCTCTTTGCATTTTTGCACGTTGAACCTGAACATCTGGATCTCAACAGCTCAAAAACTGTTACATGGTTTAGAGGATTGCTTGTGCTTCCGGTCAAGGAGAATTGGGTTCATTTTGTTAGATAGTACAAAAGAATGTATATGGCTGTATAATTGTGATGTGGGCAATTTTTAAGGGCTTTAATTAGTTTGAACTTCAGTTTTTGTCATTTTGTATCAATTTTCTAAGAGTAATATGACAATAATAAATACAGTTTGTATTCTAAGGGGTTGAATGTATTCTGCCATAAACCATGTGTCTGCCAGAAGGCCAAATGTTTATGTCTATGTATATTTCTGTTTGAAATTGTACAAGTGGAATAATGTGGATGATGTTTTTTGTCTTGTTGACTGCACTGGAATACCAGAGAATTTAACATGAAATGTCTTGATGAGAAAATTTTAGTTAAAGTTAAAAAGTTAAGTTGCCTCCCTTAATTGGAATGTACGTTTAGGATAATTGCACAAAGGCCACAAACTTGTTTGTGACTCTGAATTAGTCATCAGCAATGTAACGACAGTATTTCAGTCTCTTACATAACTCATGAAAGTCACTAGAGTGATTTTTACTGAGGTTTTTTTAAAAGATAAAAGTGGGAGAGAACAGGCTTGAATAAATAAAAAAATTATTATGTAGTGCAGCAACAAAGATTCATGTTTCCAGACCTTATACATATGATTTGGTTACAGTGTATTGATGGGTTGGGCTTGTACCTTCATTGCATATATCGGTTGTATGAACGAATGAATGAATGACTTATTAATAACACTGTTAATAAAGCTTGGGACTTTTCTCCCTTTCCAAATGTTGATGCTAAAGTGGATTTTATTTTAAGGAACGTGTGTAGTTTGTGTTAGTTTTGTGCATACTTTACATTGCTTCTGTCACTGTGTAATAAATTACATTCCATGTATTAACTTCTTAAAGAGCAATGACACTTGGCTAGTTTCAGGTAACCACCAAAGTTTTACAACTTTTAAACATGATCAGAATGAACAGCGACACTTCAGACAGTTTAGGAGAGAAGGCAGTGAGCAGTGCAACACAAAAATAGGAGAGTTTGGTCACATTAACTTCACTGTGATGTATAGCCTGTTAGCACCATTACAATAATACAGATGGATGCATTGACAAAATGCCTTTTATTTTTGACGTAGTCTTCCCACACACACACAGACGCACGTACGCATGCGCGCGCACACACACGCGCACACACACACTACAGTTAACATGGTTAACCATGGTTAGCATGATGCTAATATAATATTTTATAATATAACATAATATAAGACAACACAGCAGGAATTAACATAAATACAGATGGATGCTTTGACAAAATGCCTTTTATTTCTGCTGTAGACTTCCCTCACACATGCACACACGCACACACACACATACTACAGTTAACATTATGGTTAACCATGGTTAGCATGATGCTAATATAACATGAAAATCCCAGATACAACACAGCAGGAATGAACATAAATACAGATGGATGCTTTGACAAAATGCCTTTTATTTTTTGTTGTAGTCTTACCTCACACACACATGCATGCACACACTCACACACACACACACACATACACACACACACACACACACACACACACACACACACGCACACACACACACACACACAC
>JBBIGC010182255.1:0-14523 GCA_037576955.1 Lepidarchus adonis
ATACTGTTCGTTTCACGAGTGGCGAGAGCACTGTTTACGTTCAGACTCAGGTCTCACATTTTACTTCCTAGCCAATCGCAGGCTTCCCAGAAATGACTGACAGCTTTCTTAACGAATAGTATCCTTTCTAAGGAAACATAGGCGGGTCACTTACCGTAATTGCTCTATAATAGCGTCCCGGGAAATGCGTGCGCACGGATCATGAAAAAAACACATCTTCTGAAGAATGCATGAATCTCCTCAGTGTGACGAATCCCCTTTTCATCTCAAACGGCTTCTCTTTGTGTGTTTCTCATGGAGACGGCGTGCGGCAGCGCTGGGGTTAGAAAAGGGGCGGAGCTAGAGTTGGTTTGGTTTTTATTTTAATAAATGTCTATGTTGCTCAACTTACCTTTCCTACATAATTGAACAGGTAACACTATATATATATATACTCCTTCTTTATCAATCGTATGACACAAACACATAAAAAATATGCAAATGAGCAACTGAAAAATTCTACTTATTTCAGATAAAGTAAAAACCCAACCGTGAGGTAATTTAGCATTAGCATTAGCTTTGCTTACCTAGAGCCGATGTTGATGGCGACAATACAATTTAAATCCTTTGGACCACGAACTCTACTGCTTCTTGACAAATCCATTTTCTTGTCCCTGTTTTTTATTAATTAAATGAATTAATTAAAATTAATTTGTTAATTATTTGATCTGTCACATTGATTTGATCTATTTAGTCAATTGTTGAAGAAAAAGGGGCATGAGCTTGTGAGTTTACCCTCGCCCATTGTTGTATCTTCCTGTTCAGCCTACAATTATTGTGCCCCACCCACCACATAAACCACAGTTTCAGCCCACACCAGTTTAGCCACACCCTTCACATATAACCCTTAACTGTTTAGCCCCACCCTTCACATATAACCCTTAATTGTTTAGCCCCACCCTTCACATATAACCCTTAACTGTTTAGCCCCACCCTTCACATATAACCCTTAATTGTTTAGCCCCACCCATCATTACAATAACTTGTTCATCCTGCAGCAATTTAGTTCCTCAGGCTCAATTTTATATTATTATTTAGGAACAAAAAGGGCATCCAATTAGAGCAGAGTTCATTAACATATGTATTACAGGCATAGGTATTTTAAGGGATAAACAGGTGTCTTTCTGTGTGGCGTGTTTAAGCTCTCCCTGTGTTATGGGCTTCCTCCGGGTTCTCCGGTGTCCTCCCACTGTCCCAAAAATGTAATTAAAATAATAATAATAAATAAATAAAAATAAAAGTATTTATATACAAACTTGCAAACTGATTTTGGCAAATGGCTGCAATATAACAAAGAGTGAAAAATGTAAGGGGTTCTTAATATTTATAGATATTTATATATTTATCATTATTTATTATTTCATTTTTATTTATTTATTCAATATTTATTATGTGATGGATCTAAAAACAATTGTCTTCTTGGAAATGGACGATGCCGGGGAGGTGGCCTCAGAGGTCTACATACTATACATATGTATCTCAGAGTAGAATCACTGGAGATCATGTGACAGACGTTGGCGAGACTGCTGATTTGGACCACCGCTAGGAAGCTGCTGTGTCTAGCACCTCTCGGTTTCAGCCTGGAAATTGAAAAGGATGCTGGGTCCTTTCTGTCACAGCTAGTGACTGTCAGCGGGTCTGACATCCGCATCGTCATGACAACTGGTACTAAGCTTTAGTGCGCCGTCACCTCTCGTGACTCCCCCGTATGCAGTGAGGCTCCGGCCTCAATTTCCAGCCGATGGTATCGCCCAGGCTACGGCTGCACGGCCATATTGGAGCAGAGGGGTCGCTTCAAATACGCGTCTGCTATTTCCTCCTAATGAATCATACTTCCACACGAGCGTGACCCAACGTTGACAGACAGCCGCTGGGGCAGCACCTCCGTCACTCAAAAAAGCGTTTTCCTGGCATTAAACCTCGCTGTGGCTAATCAGATTCTACTGCAGACTAAAACAGAGGTTCCCAACCAGCAGGACATGAATCATTTCACACCAGGCCAGTGCAGCACAGATCTGCCTGAAATCCACCATGTCATCATATCATTAATGCCATCAATACTATTATTATAGCATAAAAAGTATGAATTTAAATACATATCCATCTGCATTGTGCCTCTACAGTGGAGGAAATAACTATTTGATGGCTCACCGATTTTGTAATTTTGCCCACTGACAAAGAAATGAACAGTCTAATTTTATGGTAGGTTTATTTTAACAGTGAAAGATAGAATACCAAAAAGATATATATATATATATATATAAAATATATAAATTGTATAAAATTTGCAAGGCTAAGAGAAATGAATTCTTTCAGTAACATTACATTTCTAATAAATAATAAAGTTAATCTAGTAAGTTACTAATAAATGTTTAACAACAAAGTGTAGCTCCTGAAAGGAGTTTGAGTTTGAATTTTTGAGTTTAACCTTCTCATCCAGTAAGGGTTTGATGGACTATTAGGGGGCAGCCCTATCAATATCACTAAACATCTCACAGCTACTCCTTACATTGTGTGTACATTTCATCAAAAAGGAAAGCTAAAGAAATTGTGTGCTGTAGATTTCCTCTGTCTATTGTTTTTCCAGGTTTTTCCATTGTGGGCATGTTAATTGGGTTCCAGTGTATCGCTGAGCCACAGGAAGTCAGCGGAGCATGGCAGAAGAAGAGGAACTGAATCCCTCCCTCAGTTTCTGCATGTGACTCTGGATGAGTTTGTTAGGCCTTGTCCACAGGGACATCTGATTCAAGCATTTTCTGATGGTTTCTGATCAGAATCCACACAGATTTTCAGAACTACCATTCATTCGGCTGATTGTTGAGAAAGCGTCAAAAGCGCTGCATGCAGCATTTTCTTGGCATCATTTAAAAGGCGAGATCACCTGTGCAGTGAACAATACATCTGAGTGGTGGATGAACAGTGGATACAGAACTATAGTTTGTCATATGGTACTCTAATGTATTTCTTTTGCCATTTGCAACCAGAATGGGAGAAAAGGAACACACACTAAGGTTTGTTTGTCCCCCTCGAAAAAAAGATTGCCTTGGCACTGTGGAAACTTTTTTCACATCTGTTTGGTGAAGGGCAGTTCAACTGTTGTTGACAGTGTGTGTGTGTGTGTGTGTGTGTTAGGTTACAGAAATACGAATTTAATGTAATGTCATACTGAAGTCACAACAAGTGCCACTACAAATCATTGGGGTCTCTCAGAGCACATTCATTTATCCAAGACTTGACTGCCCGTGTAGACAAGGCCTTACTGAGAAGTGGACATAGCCTCTGAAAGCCCATGCTGCTCTAGGTTTACACTGACCACTGTGTGGTCCAAAGCTGTGCATTTCACACCGTCAATCGATAAGCCTCAACAGGCAAAATAAACGTTGTTTATGTAATGTATAAAAGACTGGGGTACTAATAAGTAAGACATTTCTACATTTTAAATTGTACTTTTGTTCAATTATAATTATAGTGGTTGATGATTTTTATTTTTGGTGCTCAGTAAGTGTCCTTCAGTGCCTGCTATGTGTACAGCACTGTGTGTGTGTGTAAGAATTAATTAGTCTGTATGGATGTATTGACCAAAATAGTTCATGATCCAATGTTTCAGTTGAATCATTATACATCTTTGCAAATTTTAAGGTACTGAAAGTTATTAAATCATTGGCTACAATAATAGTTGTAAAATCTATTTGCAAGGGCGCTTGTGATTTACACCCCTAGTGTGTGTGCATGTGTGTGTTTATATGATCTGAGCATGTGTAAATAAATTTTACATCAGCTGTTGAGTACATTAGTTTTTATTATAATCAATATGTATGTAGGAGGTGTTACTATGTAAGTCTATAGTAAAATATAATTCTAAACTGACTTAAAGGGCCTATATCATGGGAAAACATTTTTGTGTGAAGGTGGAAAGTAAGCTACAAACATTCTGAATATTCTGTTTTTGTCATAATACAAAAACCAATGCAATTTAGATGTGCCAGTCTTAAAGGCAGCAGTAAAAAAAAGTAATGTAAAAATGAAATATGACTCTTTCTGGTGCACAAACCCAAATGTCTTCATTGGGTTATAATAAAAGACTATAGGGTATAGGGATGGGCCTTAAAGGGAAGAATGTTATTTTTTGTTGATAAACAGAATAGACTATCATGGATAAATAATTCTGAATACAAATATTTATTTTTAATCAGATTCACATTAATTGTTAACAGTCTACAAACAGTTGACAAATCAGTTGACAAAAATACCTCTATACTTATTATTAAACGGGACAAACTCTTTATTTAGTACATATATATATACAAAATGCATATAAAGTTATTTATTAATCCAGTCCAGTGGAATCCCCATTTCTGTCAGGAAGTCATTGTGTATCTTATGAACAACAGTGTATTATGTATTAATGGCACAATATTGAGTTTGGATTAAAAAAAGGAAGATCACTTACATACCAGACGTACATTTTACTGCACCAGGGGCTTAAATAATGCATTTAGGAAAAGAACATGGCAATATTTTCAAAGAGACTATTTTATACAGTGTGTCTTAATATACAAAAACGTGTAACATTGCTAGAGGAAATATCACTACTTTCTCTCCAGCTGAGATTAAAGGAGACACTAAGGCTATACAGTCCAAAACCAGCAAGTGTAAGAGTGGATACTCTGTAAACATATACTATTGGTCAATAGTTTTAGAGCTACCTGTGTTTCCAGTGTTACCTGTTAATTTAAGCAGTTCTATTACAGTAAATGACCTTAAATGGTGCAGCGAGTCTTGTTTACAATAAAAGAAAATCCTTCAAAAATAAAAAGTTTAGGTTACCAAAAACTAAAATATTATGTAGAATAACAGACAAAAGGCTTTTGTGAAACTGGTGAACCTACAGCTTACCTGTAGCAATGGGAATTAAGCCTTAATGCAAACAATTCCAACAAGTGTCTTACAAATCCTTTTGTGTGAAAAAAGGCAGAGCTGGAACAATGTTTCTACACTCTCTGATTTATTATTAGCACAACACTGTAGTGCTGGAAGCAGTAGTGTGTATTGCTATCACAATGGGGAGGAAAAGGCAAAAAAAAACAGACATTAAGATAATGAGTCAGAACATTAGAAGAAAAGAACTGGGCAATAGATTTAGGGCTTTATGAAAGCTGTAAGTTAACTTCATTTTCCTTTAAAGGTAAATAATTTTTATTTTCTTTACCTTGGGTAGTTTAATATAACAGTTTGTATTACCAGTTAAAACTGAAAAAAATGTGCTAAAACTTTTGACAGGAAGTGTATATTATAAAATGAAATGTAAGACCTTGGTTCTAATGACAATATTTACATTGTAAAATGAACAATGACAATCAATTACAAAACATGATAAACATTTTAGTGTAATAAGTCCCACTTTTAGGCAGATGACCCTAGTGCACCAATTTCCTACAACTCATTCAGAACTTTTGTAAAGATTCATGCAGAATCACACACTGTGCTGTGCACTCCTGAACACCATTGGCCTGCTGATTGGTGTTCATGTGTGATGATTAAGTTACATTCTACTAGGGGTGGGAATCACAGGGTATCTCTCAATACGCAATATGTGGTCCATGATAACAATAATTTCACGATACTGTGATTTTACAATAATCACGCTATGTAATTTGAATGGCAATTTTGTAGCAATATAACACAGAAACACAGGGGTCCACCCCTACATTCTACCACCATTCAAAAATAATTGAACACACAGTGTTTGCAGTTTGATTTGTAAATAACCTTAAACTGTAAACTGCTCTAGATAGATAGATCATTAATTTCATCACAAAAAAAACCAAAAAGGATCTGGTTAACTAAAAGAGTATAAGGAAGAAACAAAGACTTAAAAAGTAATGCAAAAAATACCAGAGGTGCCATAACTTTTTTTGCTTTACTATTACAATATCTAATATTGCCTTTTGTCCAGTTCATCCCAGACCAGGTTTCTAGAGACTGTGCTACTCTTCCATTAACTGAGTCTACTGCATCTTACTGGTCTTTTTTTCTTGCCTTTTCCTCCTCATTGTGACAGTGATATAAAGTACTAGTTCCTGCACTACAGCATTCTGCTAATAATGCATCAGAGGTTGTAGGAACAATGTGTTCCCGATCTGCCTTTGTTCACACAGAGCAGTTTGTAAGTCATCAGCAGAAGTTGGGGAGCCTGTGGGAATCATTTGCATTGACCTTCAACTCTTAATTGACTACCATTGCTGCAGGAAAACACCAAGTTCACCAGTTCACTAATGCATGGGAAAATGCCTGTTGTCTATGAAATCTACATAATATTTAACTTTTTGGTGACCCAAACATATTTATGATGTATTTATTTATTGTGAACACTTACCTTTGTGCCATTTAAGGTTGTTCAGTGTAATCAAACTGCTTAAATGACCAGAAAACACTGGATACACTGGGCAGCACTCCAAGCTTCAGTCATTTTCAGTTAGTTTAATTAAATCAAAGGAAGCCAAAACTGGAAGGGGGAAAAACAATTAATTTTGGTACAAGAGGTGTAGTCAATGGAAACACATGAGGATAAAAGCAAGAGGTAAGAAGGATCAATTATTTAGTTCCAGAGCTGGACCAGAAGGTCCAAGCAGAAATGTGCCTTAACAAATACACAAAGAATGTTCCCAAATATTGTACAGCTCTTCTCAATACACAGTAATAGTAGAATCTTTCTAGGCTCAGAGATAACTTTGATGCATAGCATCAACCAAACATTCTGTAGTACCTCCTTTCCTTAGAGGACAATTCCTGACTTTACTGAGCCTCTAAACTCAGGTCATTTCAGCTGGACGACTGAAGATTTTACATATAATGGCAGAACAGGACCTTTCTTTTTCTTTTTTGAATGTTATTTTAACTGTTGCTAATGCAGAATAATCGCTCAGCTCAGCAGTTATTGATATGATGTTGCAGGTCTTGGGAGTAAGAATAGAATATAAATAGAGCTTAAATCATGTTGAAGTGCGTTAAACCTTAAAGTGCATGATCAGCATAGTTAGTACTTAATTGATTGTAAAATAAATAGAAATCAAATATATTTAACCCTTTAACCATAAGTGACTTAGGTTATTAATACTGTACAGGTTAGAGTGCTGTTATTTTTCCATGTTTGTGCATTTCTGGATACAACGATCAGCCATAACATTAACACCACTGCCAGGTGAAGTGAACATTGACTGTCTACCTATTTGATTACAATGGCACCTGTCAGGTAGGTGGGATACATTATGCAGCAAGTAAACAGTCAGTTCTTGAAGTTGATGTGCTAGAAGCAGAAGCATAACTATCTGAGTTACTGTGAGTAAGGCCTTATTGTGATGGTTAGAGCATCTCCAGAAGAGCAGGTCTCACAGGGTGTTGCATACATGCAGTCTTCTGTCTACTAAACGTGAATTGGCAATAGGGTCAGGGGCACACAAGGCTTTCTGATGCATGTGGGGAGTGAAGGCTAGCCTGTCTGGTCTGATTGCACAGAGGAGCTCCTGTATGTATAACAAAATGTCAATACTGGCTCTAATAGGAAGGGGTCAGAACACATGAGGGATACCTGCTCAATATTACACAGGTGGTCTTAATGTTATGGCTGATTAAGGTATATTCACAGTTTCAAATGCTGTGGTTTTCCAGTTGTCTCTCTGGCTGTGATTTACGTTTGGAATGTACAAATCTGGTCTTGCAGAAGATGCCAGATCTGTGCCACAACTCCTCACTAAGGGAAGAGAAGAGAGACTCACTCAGGATCACATCACTCTTAGACTTTGGCCTCTTTCAGTGGTGAAGATATTCCTCCTTCTTTGCATCCTGACTCCTTCTGAAGAAACAGAGAAAACCCAGATGTAGTACCCCATATTTTCATATATATAGTAGTTACGTCAGGGTTCGGTTCCTCCGAGTGTGACGTAACTTGGTGTTGGAACTCATGCATGTGATAATGCTACAGAGGCTTTATTGAACAGCACTGTGTTTTATTAACCAGCAACATCCATGATTATGATATGAGATGATCTCATATTAAAGTAAAGCATTTAGGAAACGTTGCTCCAGACAGAAATGCACCTTTTAATGGCTTCAAAAAACACCACAGCAGTAAACACATTGGAGAGGAGACTCACAGTGCCTTAGCACAGTGCACTATTAACCCACCATCTCACCCACTAATCCACATGAACTCTAACAGTGAATAAACCCCTGCACTTTCACCTCAAATGACTTGACTTGCTACGCTCTGTCTGACCTTGAAACGACGCAGCCAACCAGTTGGGTACCAAAAATCATTAAAATGCCAGTTCAACTTCAAACTTCAACTTCAAAGCTGTTTTTCATATAAAACAGCATCAGTAATGGCCACGATTTGCAATCTAGCAAACAAAAAACAGATTTCCAATGCCGCTTCAAGCTCAGCGTGCTTCCCCAAACGCAAACGTTTTACTCACCTGAGAAGAGAATGTCGCCACCTGGTGACAGGCTGATGAAATCGAGCAGTAAATGCATAAGCAATGTCTTGCTACGTCTTTGTCCAGTTATTGCCACAAAAGATGTACATTTCTTTTTGCTCATCAGTCAGAGAATGCAACTTTTGTTTACCAGACATTTTGGGCGTGATTCACAAACTTAAATGCAAACTCTGAATTGAAGCTGGTCATACCAGCAGAGGTTGAGCGTGGACAGGACCAACCAACCAGCCATCAGTCAAACAGCTGGGTTTCCTGTGTTGATTGATTGACACCAACCAGACTGAGGCCCACCAACAGCAGCAGCAGAGAATTAGCATGAACGTCTGTGTTTTTCACTGCTGTGGTGTATGTTGAATCCTTTAAAAAGTGCACTTCTATCTGGAGCAACATTTCCTAAATGCTTTACTGTAATATGAGACATGTATTCATGCATGTTCCCGGCTCTTAATAAAAATCATCACTCGCATCAAAATTCGAGGTTACATCACAATCAAGAGAAACCGAACCCTGATGTAACCTGAGAACCCCCTATTTATATATGTATATTTTCACACACAATTTCCCCTGACCCCAGACAGCTACAAAGCTGTGGTTGTTAATGACTATATGGTTGTCAATAGTCACCCACATTTTTTACCATAAGTTTATCTATAAAACATCTTTTGAACCACTAACAGGAAAGCCAACTATTCATGAAGGTGGAACAGATTTGTGGGTGTAATTTACTGGGAACTATAAACATCCAGCTCTTAAAGAAAATGGAGTAGACTTGTGGGTGTGGTTTAGGACACAATATGACTTAATATGAGCTATAAACATCAACTAAGCTTCAGCATTGGCAGACATCAGGGTCTGTTTTCACAAATTATCCTACTACAAACTACTGTGGTAGTAATTGCTGATTGTTCTTTGTGACAATGACCCCCATAAATAAGGAGGAATCTGGAATCAAAATTAGTGATCATTACTACTGCTGAGCTGTTGTCAAGTTCATGTTTATATCTCACAGTAATTCATACTGTGTCCTAACACCCACAAGTCTGCTCCACCTTCATGAGGAGTTAGATGCAGTTTGAAGAGGCTGAGAGAAATATATTAGGGTGACACTTTGGGTGACCACTGACTATATGTGTCGTGTGATTATACTTTAAAATTATTAAACAATGGCTGCTTGACTTACTTGCACTTTCTACATGGCTGATATGGAGTAAGAGCTTTTTACCTAAGAGCTTTTTCTAATTGGTAGCGCCCCTTAAAATTGCACCCCCTAAGCACTTTTTCTGGCAAGCATTACTGCAAATAAAAATGGCGAAATGTGTGACACAATGGCCTCTAGGCAACTAGCTTATTACAACTCATTTATGGAGTAGCACCACCTAGTGAAAACATGAAAGCAAGAGAGCTGCACTAACCAATGTAACGTAATATGTAATATAATAATTACATATTACAGCTCCAGCTCACCCAAATGAAAGGCATTTAAAGAGAATGTCATTTTTATGCAGCTCAACATAAACAGTGTTTATGTGAAGTGAAGAACGTCAGAAGGCTTTAAATTAATTCACCCACACAAAACATACTCTATGCCCAGTGGAGCACAAAAGCCAGCATTTAGCTACATGAGCTGTTCTGCAGGTACGAGTAAAGCTGCCACAGTACGACCAAAACAGACACTTACTGCCACTGCTTCGGCCTCCGCCAGCTGGTTAGCCTTCTGCCTCCGTAGGTCTGCCCTTATAAAAACTGTGAAGAAGGAACATTGTGATCAGGAACACAGGTTTTACATTCTGAGCTCTGATCTGTGTGATTTGTGCATTTCTTCTGTTTTTTAATACAGCCGTTTAGCCACAAGAGGGCAATATCCACCCATACTGTATACAAATACAGTACTGGCTGTTTTAGGTGGCAACACTGGTCTCATGCCGTGCAATTAACTATATCTGGGTCTAAACACTCTGTCAC
Source organism: Lepidarchus adonis (assembly GCA_037576955.1). Classification (NCBI taxonomy): domain Eukaryota; kingdom Metazoa; phylum Chordata; class Actinopteri; order Characiformes; family Lepidarchidae; genus Lepidarchus; species Lepidarchus adonis. Next base: position 10,497 of record JBBIGC010182255.1, read on the forward strand.
ATTCCCAAATCAAATACAAAAACAAGCAACAGTGGATCTTTTCACTACCACTTCCTTCTGTAGTGTAGAGTTAATAGGGTTCAAAATTTGTGGGGTAATAACTGTGCACAGCTGCAACATTTTACACAAAGCTCCTTTAATAATAATCTCATACTCTTGCTTTTACGCGGATGAGTGAAATACCGCATCCTTGTTAATAATATCTTTGATTTCTACTCAGGCCAGGATGAACATGAATTTTGCAGTTTTTTGCAGCCTTGTTACTCTTGCTCCATTTAGGGTGGAACAGAAAATTTCACCTTCACCTTTGTAGATATTCACACTCATGATGCAGCCTGAGTTTAACTACCAAACATAGAAGGTGTGGATGCTCATTTGTGTTCGGCTCAGGGTGTTTCTCATCTGTATGAGTTGTTTTAAAATTTGAGGTCAGTTTTGTAGATTACAGTGAGTGAGTACCTTTACATGCCTCAGATGTTGGGTAAAATTTCTTTAAATATCTTTACCAAATGTCTTAAAACCAGTGAGAAAATCTAAACACAGTGTTTTACACCTGTTGACGCTTGGACTATCTGATATCTGATAAAACTAAACAGTTTTATCAGACATTGCCACCTTGTGATTTTATGAGGAGTAGTGCTCAAAGTCTCTGACTTTCATCATGAAGATGCCCACATACCTGTCATAACTGTGCCCAAAAAGAGGAAAAAGCAGAGGAAGATGTTGCCAGGTAGTGTGCCGAAGTAGTCAATGATCTTGCCCTGACAGATTGTGAATATGATCCCAAACACCTGAACAGAGAAGAAGAAACTGGATGTTAAATTCATAAGTATCTCAAGTATCTCCCTCCCTCTCAGTGACTTCTGACTCGTATATTCCTCTTAGTGACACATGACCTAAGTGAGTATCCCTCTATCTACTCCCTTTTTCCTCCCTTCCACCCCAATGCACGCATTTCAGGAGAGCTCTGTGGCGTGTCCACTTTCACGCTCTCTTCTGCTCTCTCGCTGTCTCTAACAAGCTCTGTATTATCCTTCAAAGTAAATACAGGCATTCCCCACTCGCCTCCAAAAAGTTTGAGAAAGGCTCAGACTATGATCCAGTGAGGCAGACAGGGTTACATCTACATGGGGAAATTAAATGTAATTGTAGTACTACTGGTGGTCTTTGAGGACCAATAGCTCAAGCGAGACACACAATTCATTTAGAGATAGTTGAACTTTTTGAGGCCAGGGTGTGTGAGTTTCAGTTAGGGTTTTATTTGACATTCCATCACCCTGAGCTTCCCCCACGTTCACCTCTTCTATATTATTATCACCTCTTTCACTGCAGCCATCCTTATTATTGCCATAAATGTTTGACTCTGACCCCTAGTGGACATAGTATTTAACGTTTATGCCAGCATAACCTATGCATGGAAGTATGTGGGCTCTGACAGTTACATCATTTGAAATGGACGCATTTACTTTTGTAGATAGACGAGCATAGATGAGGCTTAACACATGTTTCCATATTAAACACTTCCCCAAACTGCAACATAATAGACACTTTGAAATAGTCTTTCATCCTTTCACTAGGTCTGGGTGGTAGAACTCTAACCTCTTTACATTGAGTGTTATCAGGAGGAGAACATCCCACATACTGATTAACAAGGCCAATATCTGGGTGTAGAGGACAGAACCCATTAGAAACTCGTTTATTCACTGTAGAGATGTGTTAAAAGTTTATCCCCCCTATCTAGAACTAATGAAACACAGGTCACAGTTCAAATATTTCTAGGTTCTTCACCTAGTACCTGCACAGGTTGTTGGGGGTTCAAACCTTTTTACAAATCACAGAATGACTTTAAATGCCACGTATTATGGCAAACAATTATTCGAATAATGACTTGATCTAATGAATGGAAGTTGACTGGGAAAACCTTTAATTAGGGCAGCCCTAGTCGCAGCACATTTATCCATAGTAATTTGTTCATTTACAAGCTTTTACTGACCTAAAGTGTTTGTAATAAATTAGGGAAGTAGGAAACATTCAGGGCAGGGAGTTCTGTGGCATCAGGGTTTGGAGCCTGAACTCAAGAAAAAGCAGCCATGTTGCATTTAGTGTTCTAAGTGTTAAAAAGCTGCTTCAACTGTGCTTCAACACTGAGTTCATCTCACAGGGCCTAGAACTGCTAACACTGTTACTGTTCTTCAAAAACAAAAAAGAACCCAAAGAGACAGTTCATGCAGTGTTAGTCAGTTCTCAGTGTACCTGTGCTGAGCAGTTGAGCAGGCCTGAAGACGTGCCCTCCGACTCTGGGTACGTGAGCTCCACTGCAAACTCAAAGCCTAGTGGCAGGTAGCCCGTCATGAAAAATCTGTGGCCAGAGGGCGGAAAAAGTCAATACGTTAATGAGCATGCAGTACAGTATAGTACAGTACACAGTCATAACATGAAGACCACCTGCCTAATATTGAGTAGCTGTGATGCATTGTGTTCTGACCCCTTTCTATCAGCATTAACATTTTGTACAACAGGATCTCCTCTTTGGTATCATACCAGAAGGGCTAGTCTTCACTCCCCACATACATACAGATGCAGCCGCTTACAATTTCTGACTGGTCCTTGGTGGGTCCATGACTGATCCTTGACAGCTCCCTTTTGGGATCTGGATGGGACGCTGGCTGTAATGAGATCCCCCACAATGATGTAATAAGAAAGGGGGCCAGCATGTACCGTAGGCAATCCATGATCCTGATGTCCTTCCCTGGATCACTTTTGGTAGGCACTAACTACTACAAACCTGTTTTGAAGATTCGCTCAGATCCTTATGTTGTTCCGACTGTTCACTTGCTGTTCAATTTCTCAGTGGTGACACTGTAATGAACTACTAGATAATTGATGTTTTTCACTTCTTCGGTCAGTGGTCTTAATATTATGGCTGAAACCTTGACACCTGAGGAACATTCAGTGCACAGAGTGGAGGACTTCAAACATTGAGCACCGTTCCTATGGCTCTGCTGCAGAATTACAGTACATACATTTTTATGTAAAGGTTTGGGTGTCCCTAGTCAAATTACATGTTCAAGTTAAGTGTAAAAAAAGTCCACATCCTCTATATGAACACTTCTACAGATTTTATTACACACTTAATGTTTATCATTGTTGTGCAAGTTAATGAAAATGAATAATTATGTACAGTTAGTAATTACTTCTTTAAAAAGTAATGAAATTACCCATCGCTTCACATAAAGTAATTAGTGAAGTAAAGCATGTTTGCGCTGTTTCTAAAAGTCAGTTCGCTTGTCAAACCAAATAAGCAATGGCAGTTCTACGGCGGTGGTCTGCATGATGAGTTGTGTCATAGGACTGGGCCGCTGCACTGAATGTTTCGCATGAAGAGGAGTCACACAAAGCCATTTTCACTTTCCAGCTGAAAAGAGCAAATAGTTCAACAGTGAGGGAATGATCACAGAGATTCCACAATGCAACTTGGCTGCGGAGAGAGGGATCTGCAACCCCAGCTGTCTAAAAAGCCCTGTTTGTATACACTGCAGATTTCAGTAGATGGAGAAACTGTGGAAGCTGTAAGCAGCTCTGGAAGCTACAATTAGCCTAGCACCCCGTTATAGACACAATGCATAAAACCAGAGATCAGAATAGTGGAACCTGCAAGGTTCTTTAGGAGGAATAATCCAACTGTTTCGTCAATTTTGATTTAACATTAATATACAGCAGGTAAAATATGTATTAAATAGACCAACAATTTTCTAAGTAAATATATTTCTAAAGGTGCTACTTACATGAAATCTCATTAGATGTTTATAACAACCCCTCCAATCCACACATGCAAAAAAATTTCAACCATAGATGTCCATTAATAAACAAGCCATGGCGGCTGGGTGCATTACTTATTGTTTTATTTGAAGTTTCTTTGAAACTTTCTGAAGCTCTCCACAAGTGGGGCAGTGGGGCAGTGGTGGCCTAGTGGTTAGGACTTTGCCCCTGAAATCTAAAGGTTGCAGGTTCAAGTCCCAGCCCGGGC
>JBBIGC010182269.1:4252-14522 GCA_037576955.1 Lepidarchus adonis
ATATATAACCCAGTACACAAACTAAAGCCAAACAATCCCATATATAACCCAGTACACAAACTAAAGCCAAACAATCCCATATATAACCCAGTACACAAACTAAAGCCAAACAATCCTGGATATAACCCAGAACACAAACTAAACCCATACAATCCTGGATATAACCCAGCACACAAACTAAACCCATACAATCCTGGATATAACCCAGAACACAAACTAAACCCATACAATCCTGGATATAACCCAGAACACAAACTAAACCCATACAATCCTGGATATAACCCAGAACACAAACAATCCTGTATATAACCCAGTACACAATCCCGTATATAACCCAGTACACAAACTAAACCCAAAAAATCCCGTATATAACCCAGTACACAAACTAAACCCAAAAAATCCCGTATATAACCCAGTACACAAACAATCCCGTATATAACCCAGTACACAAACTAAAGTCAAACAATCCCATATATAACCCAGTACACAAACTAAACCCATACAATCCTGGATATAACCCAGTACACAAACTAAACCCATACAATCCTGGATATAACCCAGAACACAAACTAAACCCATACAATCCTGTATATAACCCAGCACATAAACGAAATCCATACAATGTCATATATAATGCAGGACATAATCTAAATTCACACAATCCCGTAAATAACCCTATACATAAACTAAACCCATGCAATGTTGTATATAACCTAGCACCCATGTTAAGTGATTGCCGTTAGCACCACCCACCATGTCATTATCTTTTTCCTTATTTTTGCTCTTTATTTTCCTAAAATGAGTTTCCCCCAGCTCCTTTCCTCCCCAAATGTTCTCCATATTTCCTCTGAGAGAACATTTCACTCATTCCACATACTCTGCCAGCAGCTTGTGACACAGAGACACACACACACACACACAGACGACCCGAATTCAGCAGTGACAAGTTTTAGTGACGTGTTCAGCATCCCCTGAGTAACTGAAGTTCTGGAGACTATTTGGTCTCTTTACACAGTTTCCACAGAAACAGGTCATCAGGGCTGACCGGCTGGAACGAGCTAGGAGCTGTTAGAGAAGTTCAGACCCAAGCGCATAAAGACCACAGCAACCAAAACCAGCAGTCATGTGAGAAACTCAGCACAGAGAGATAATCTGTAAACGTTCATAAGAAGCCGAATTCCACATGTCCACACACTCACACTTTAGTGTCTTCTCTGTAGATGGTGATCATCATGTCATTCAGGTTTTGAATATGACTGTTTGTGTGTGTGAGACCACTGTAGTTGTGTGGAGGATAAGGTTTTCGGGCGCGATCTTTATAGGTGCGCGCGGGCATGACTGCAATCATCATGCCAGCGCGCACCTATAAAGATTGCGGGACATGTGAGGACGTTAAATAAACCTGTGTGACGGCCACCCCTTGGAGTGCTTGTGCACAGCTTGTCCGGTTTGCGTGATCGCTGTGGGGGCATGCCTAGGCCCACATTATTAACTTTGTTCTTTTGTGTTTGTTCCCAGCCAGCTGCCACGTGGACAGAGTGAAATCTCCAGAGGAGGACAGTATGGCCCCAGATCCCCAACGGAAAAGCCATGACCGTGGGGGAAGTTACCATTTGTTCTCTCCCCACTGTGACCGCGTTTGGTGAATAAAAATGTCCATGGGGGTAGACCAAACAAAAAACTGGGTTCCCTTGGTGTCACCAGTGCGTGTGCCCGTCGCACCTTTTAATACCTTTAATATCTGTCAGTCACAAAGAGCAGCAATCAATAAAGAACACTTAGAATTCAATCAGCTTCTGGGAATGTCTCTGACAAAGCTTCAGCTAGAGAACATGAGGAAAAAGAAAAAAATATATAATGTCACACCTCAACCCGGCCGTTCCCGGCGTTTGCACAGGGAAAACACAGCGCGGACGCTTCAGCACCAAGGACAGCGGGTGTTTTCCTCCGCCAGGACCATGCGTACTGGCTCCTGAGTAAGCAAGTGGCCTGTCTACAGACACCGCCCTCCTTCCCAGGCTGGTTCCCCATTACCGGCCCTGATCACGATCGGGGAGGGCTTTAAAACAACGGCGAGCCGACAGCCACGTGCTTCCGCCATAGCTGCCCATTGTGTGAAGCTACAAAGCCCACGGCAAGTAAGCAGATTTTTTTCCCCTTTAACATCGAAGCCCAACCTTTCTCTCTCCCTCTTGTGCGCTCTCTCTCCTTTGCCGGCGCGCATCGGCCGCCTTCTCTGGACCGCTGGCCCTTCCTCATGCGGCTCCTCCTGATCCTGAACCTGGGGGAATTGGCGGTTGTTCTGGGCCTAACCTACGGGATGTCCCGGACCTCTGGACCCCGAGGGGGAGCAAGGAGTGGACCCTCTTGAGTTGCCTCCAGTCCTGCCCGAACCTGAGCATGCCCCAGTCAGTGAGCCTATCACGGCCTCCCCCCGGAGAGGGTGGAGGATTACGGGGAACTTAAGGGCGCGATCTTACACCACCTTGGACTCACTCCAGGCAGCATGGCTCCACCGACTAGCGTGGCACTGACTCTGCCCGAAGAGATGCTTGAAATCATGTATGAGTCTTTCACGTGGAATTCCAATAAAACAGATTCATGTTTGTGGCTGTGACAAAATGTGGAAAAGTTCAAGGGGGCCACCTGGCCGAGAGTAATACCCTAGAGAAAATATTGGACCAGTTCTTCTGGCCGGGGATGAGGGCGGAATTATATGCAACGCTGCGCCACCTGTTATCGCACAGCCCCCAGGAGTCCTCCGACTGCTCCCCTCATCCCCCCCACCATTATCAAGGTACGATTCGAGAGGTTTGGTATGGACCTGGTGGGGACATGAATACATTCTCATACCGGTTGACTATACCACTAGGTACCCGGAGGCCATACCCCTGCACCGCGCCACCTCCAATGCCGTGGCACAGGAGCTCTTCCTCCTTGCAAACACCTCCGTCTATCACCCACAATGCGACGGATTGGCTGATCGCTATGTAGAAACAACTAAACGGATGTTACGCCGGGTGATAGAGGAGAATGGCCACAACCGGGACCTAATGCTGCCGTGTGTGTTGTTCGCGGTACGGGAAATGCCCCAGGACTCCACCGGCTTCACCCCCTTCAAGCACCCTTTCGGCCGACGGCCTTGGGGGCTCTTAGATGTAGCGAAGGAGGTGTGGGAGCAGCAACCCGCCCCCTTTCACTCTGTTATTGAACATGTACAAGCCATGGAGGAGCGCATACAGAGGGTGATGCTGGTCATGCGTGAACACAGAAGCGGTAACAGGCGGCATTCGACCAGGCCGCCCAGCCAAGGGAATTCCAGCCATGGGACTGCAATTAAATTGTCAATAGTGCCAGGAGGTGTTGGAACTAGTCGACCAGTATGCTGATGTTTTTTCTTCTCTCCCCGGCAGAACAAGTCATGCCCCATGACATCCGAACATCCGGCATTCAGTACGCCAGGGGGGCACTGGCACTACCAGGTTCTACCATTTGATTTACACAAGGCACCGGCCACCTTCCAGTGTCTCATGGACGAGGTCCTGCGCCCCCCTCCACTCTTTTGCAGCTGCCTACCTCAATGATGTGGTGGTCCACTCGGCCAGCTGGCCCGAACACCTGCGCCAACTCCGTCAGGTTTTGGAGGCTCTCCGCATGGCCGGACTCGCCAACCAAGCGAAGTGAATGTATTTGGGCTGCACAATGCCGGGGGGGGGTGGGGGAATCAATCCTCAAATAGATAAGGTCAGGGCCTGGCAGGCTATTATCAGCAATTTATCCCTGAATTCTCCGCCCTGGCAGTCCCCCTATCTAACCTCACAAAAAAGGTGCCCCGGAACGGGTGGAGTGGACCAACGATGCACAGAGGGCATTCACTGGGCTGAAAAAGGCCCTCGCCAGCCACCCCATGTTCCACACCCCAGACTTCACCAAGCCCTTCACCCTCCATACCGACGCCTCTGAGGTCGGCCTGGGGGCGGTTCTGTCCCAGAAGAAGGCGAGGAACACCCCAGTCCTCTTCCTCAGTCGTAAGCTACTGCCCGCCGAAACCCGCTACGTGGCCGTGGAGCGGGGGGGCCCTGGACATCAAGTGGGTTGTCACGCCTCGACCCGGCCGACCCCCATGCTTCAGCACCATGGACAGTGGACGTTTTTCTCCGCCAGGAACATGAGTACTGGCTCCCGAGTAAGCACGTGGCCTGTCGACTGACGCCTCCCTCCTTTCTCGGCTGGTTCCCCATTACCGGTCCTGATCACGACTGGGGAGGGCTTTAAAAGGACGACAAGCCGACAGCCACGTGCTTCCACCATAGCCGCCCATTGTGTGCCGCTACAAAGCCCACACCAAGTAAACTAATCTTTTTGTTCCCTTTAACATCGAAGCCTAATCTTTCTCTCTCTCTCCCTTGTGCTCTCTCTCCTTTGTTGGCGCGCATCGGCTGCCTTCTCTGGACCGCTGGCCCTTCCTCATGCGGCTCCTGCTGATCCTGAACCTGGGGAAATTGACGGTTGTTCTGGGCCTACCCTACGGGACGTCCTGGACCTCTAGACTCCAAGGGGGAGCATGGAGTGGAACCCCGCAAGCTGCCTCCAATCCTGCCCGATCCCGAGCGCACCCCAGCCCTCCAACCTGACGGCGGAGCGGACGAGCCTGAGATCGATGAACTCTCCCTCTCGGCAAGTTTTTTTTTGGTTTTGCTCGACCCCGAGCTTATTCCCCCTTTTTTCAGTCTCCCCTACGGGGCAGTTTTTGTTAATAAAAGGAAGCCGTACAAGGCTCTTGAACCCTCACGCGTGTGTTTGGCTGGACTCTGTGCAGGACCTTGCTCACAATAAAGAAACTCACCTACCCCACCTCACCCATCAACCTCTGCTCCCTGACCCTGCACAACTGAGCAGATCACAAGGAGCAGAATGAGTTAACAATTAAATCTCACACACACACTGCTTAGGCTTGTCAGTTCGGCTTCAGCAGAACGAACATACACACACACACGCGCAGATATGAACTTTCATTCTTTTACAGTCATTTACAGTTTATTCAGCCATTTTAGCCCATTTTTTAATCATGTATGTCCACCTTAAAAAGAAAACCTACAAAACTAGCATTAATCAGAGAACATTTATTAGTCTTGTTACAACTTCTTGGCAGAGTTTTTAGTCTAAACATATTGTAGATTTTAAAATGTATGATAATGAAAATGACAGTTCAATCTGGTTATTTCTATCTCAAATCAGTACAATGTAGTGAAGCATCATGTGTTACTGAAAGCATCAGGACTAATCAAATTTACAGTTAGGCCATTCATATGGCCTGTTTACTCTGGTATCCTTCATCTGTATTCATTTGTCAGTTTATCAGATATATAAAATGCCAGATTTGTTTTGGTTTAACTAAAACTGCTTAAATCAACATTAAAAGTTGGAAGTCAGAATTAGAAATTGTCATTTACAACTCACATGTGTTCACTGTACAAACAGAGCAGGAAAGCATGGCTGCCTCCAGGTACTCTGTTCTACTCTTCAGGGAGAATTAAAAAAAAAAGGCAGAACCCAGTTCTTGAACCCAGTTTGTGTGATACACAATAATTTTACATAAGTCATATACACTATATTGCCAAAAGTATTTGTTCCTCTACCTTTACACACATACTGAACCTAAATGATAACCTAATCCATAGAGTTTAATATGATGTGGGCCCACACTTTGTAGCTATAAAAGCTTCAGCTCTTGTGGGTGAGTTTTCCACAATGTTTAGTGTGTTTATGGGAATTTCTGACCATTCTTCCAGAAGCATATTTAAAAGATCAGACAGGTTTGGCTCTCAGTCTCCACTCTAGGTGGAGGTCAGGTGTGCAGGCCAGTCAAGTTCTGCCACACCTCTATGTCTTTATGGACTTTGCCTTATGCACTGGTGCTCAGTCATGTTGGAACAGAAAGAGCCTTCCCCAAACTGTTTCAACAAGCATGAAATTGTCCAAAATCTCATGGTGCTGAAGCATTCAGAGTTCCTTTCAATGGAACTAAGCTCCTGAAAATCAACCCCACACCATAATCCCCCTACCACCAAACTTGAAGCTATACACCTGTGGGTATGGAAGTGATTGGAACCTGAATTTAATTATTTAAATGGGGGAGTTAAAAGTTCTGGTAATATAGCGTATTTCTTTTAGGCCATTTGTTAGTACCACCTGGCCACGGATAACATTGTCCCGGGTTGTAAAGATTTTTTTTTATTGACAATCTCAGTCTGTAGGGTTTTTAATTTTTAAAAACTATTTGTGGCCCCTAGGTGGCAGTAAGGCTACTCAATTGTTGCCAACGACCATTAAACTACAGAAAAAAGTTGTGTGTCTCTTTCCAGCAATTGGTTCATGTACCAATAAATCAAGCCTACAAGCAAAACCCATCAATATTAGTCAAAAACAAACATCACTGAAGAGCTTCTTTGAAAATGGGGGAAAAGACCAAATAATGCTAAGGACTATAATTCCCCAACAATACAGTGGGCAAAAAAAGTATTTGTCAGCCACTGATCCTGCAAGTTGTCCCACATCATAGGTTTACTTCTACTGTGAGAGACAATGTAAAAAAAAATTCAGGAAATATGATTTTTAAAGAATTTATTTGTATAATGGTGCAAAAGATAAGAATTTGGTCAATAACAAAAGTTCACTTCATTACTTTGTAATACAACCTTGGTTGGTAAAACGTTTCCTGTAGGTCTTCACCAGGTTTCCACACACTGTAGCTTGGTCCATTCTTCCATGCAGATCTTCTTAGGAGCTGTGACGCTTTGGGGCTGTCGCTGGGCAGATTCTCTATTGGATTGAGGTCTGGAGAATGGAACACTCGAGAACCTTGAAATGCTTTTTACATAGCCACTCCTTTGTTGCCCAGATGGAGAGTTTGGGATCATTGTCATGCTGGAACATCCAGCCATGTTTCAGCTTCAATGCGCTCACTGATGGAAGGAGGTTTCTGCCCAAAATCTTACAATACATGGCCCCATTCATCCTTTCCTTAATACGGATCAGTCGTCCTGTCCTCTTTGCAGAAAACAATGTTTCCACCAACATGCTTCACAGTGGGTATAGTGTTCTTGAGATGCAACTCAGCATTTTTCTCTCTCCAAACACAGCGACAAGCGTTTATACCAAAGAGTTCCATGTTGATCTTATCTGACCACATGACATTCTCCCAATCCTCCTCTGGATCATCCAGATGGTCTCTGCAACCTTTAGACAAGTCTGGACATGTGCTGCTTAAGAAGGATTTTAATCCATGATGATGAAGTTACTAATAGTAACCTTTGTTACTGTGGTGCCAGCTTCTTCAGGTCATTGACCAGTTCCCCCGTGTAGTTCTGGGCTGTATCCTCACCGTTCTCAAGATCATTTGTACCCACAAGTTGAGATCTTGCATGGAGCCCCAGGTCAATGGAGATTGTCAGTGATATTTATTCCATTTTCAATCATTATTCCAACAGTTGATCTTCTCTCACCAAGCTGCTGCCTATTGTAGATCGGATCATCCCAGTCTTGTGCAGGTGTACAATCTTGTCCCTGGTGTCGTTAGACAGCTCTCTGGTCTTGGTCATGGTGGAGGTTGGAGTCTGACTGTTTGAAGGTGTGGACATGTGTCTTTTATATAGATAAGTTAAAGCAGGTGCCATTAATACAGGTAATGAGCGGAGGATAGAAGAGCTTCTTAAAGTAACAGGTCTGTAAGGGACAGAATTCTTGCTTGTTTGTAGGTGCAAAATACTTATTTTCTGCATCATTATGCAAATAAATTCTTTAAAAATCATACATTGTGATTTTGTAGATTTTTTTTACATTCTGTCTCTCACAGTTGAAGTGAACCTATAATGAACATTACAGACTCATCTATTTAAGTGGGAAAACTTGCAGAGTCTGTGGCTAACAAATATTTTTTTTATCCAATGTGTGTAGCCTTTGCTGAACTGTCCACACCATTGTCCATCACTGATGATTGGTGGAAACACACATGTGCATTTTCAGGAGGTAGGTCTATTAATCACACATCACACCAAAAAGTTCTAAAAAAAAGTTTCAAATTGAGCACGATATTGTATGCATTTGACCATTTTATTATTTATATATATTTTACGATTTGATTATATTACTTGGTTGGTTATGCTGACTAACACCCGGTTAATCCTCTCTGCTCTACCCAGATGTTATTTTATATAATGATGTATGAAAGATACCCCAGAAGATGGACTGGGGTGAAAATCTGAAGTGAAAATGGTACATTGTGTAATAAATGGTTGGATGTAAACCATGGAAGTTGCAAGTTTGGAAAGTGGGGTGGAGAATTTTTTTCCCAATTTATTGAGTCAGAAATCTGGAAACTTTAGTTACCACTCGCCATCGAAACCAGCATGACTTTATAAGTTGATATATTAACAAACATTTAAAGTTAAATTTTTTTGGTTTAATTTATTTGTAATGCAAGTTGTTTCAGAGGGCCTATAACATTGTGGATTGTTTAAGACAAGCTAAGAACATAACTGGGTTAACTCAATATGTCACTAAATACAATACATTGAGTGATCAACATGCATTTTATTTTTTCTTCCAAGCAAGTTATGAAGGACATATCGTCTCTATATCGTAGATAAATAAGTTTAATAATTGAACATTTGCAGGAATTGCTATATTATTAAAATAAGTATGGATAATTAATATAATTATTTTTAAAAAGTAATTCTCCAAGTGACTGTTCTATTTGACATGCATTTCATTTACACAATGATTTCTGACAACACACACAGACAACAAAGATGTACATCAGGGTTTAGCACTTTTTAGTTTTAGTTAGTTTTTACATTTACCTCAGACATTCAGATTTACCACAGAGTTTAGCTTTCAACCTGACAAACATACAGGTTTACCTCAGAGTTTAGCTTTCGACCTCACAAACATACAGGTTTACCTCAGTTTAGCTTTCAACCTGACAAACATATAGGTTTACCTCAGAGTTTAGCTTTCGACCTCACAAACATACAGGTTTACCTCAGTTTAGCTTTCAACCTCAGAAACATACAGATTTACCTCAGAGTTTAGCTTTATACCTTATTATTTTTCTCTAAATATCTGCTCTCAGTTTTCGGCTGCTCCTCAGAACTGACCCTGGGAAATTTTGGGGTACCCTTGAAGTAAACTCGTTGGTGATCTCCAGGTGGGCTGTGTGTGTGTGTGTGTGTGTGTGTGTGTGTGTGTGTGTGTGTGTGTGTGTGTGTGTGTGTGTGTGTATACCTGTTGAGGAAAGCGTTCCCGAAAGCGTTGAGTTTCCTGAAGGGTTTTTTGGGGTCCACCACCAGCGCGTTGCCGGGAATAAGCCCCTCTTGGTCCCCGTGCATCACCGCGATGAAGGAATCGGTGGTCGGCTCAGGCCCAATGCGCATTCCCGGGAAGTCCTGCTCCATCAGATGCCGGATAAAAGTCGTCTTCCCAGTGGAGTACTGTCCCACTAGCAACACCATGGGTTTGTTATCAAAGTCTGCGTCCTCAAGCGCAGGGGAGTGGAACTCGTGGAAGCGGTAAGCTTCTTCGAGCGGCAGCAGCTTGGTTCGGTACAGCCGCTTCAGCCCGTCCGACACCGTCTGGAAGAGCTCCGGCTCCTTCCCCCGCCCGTCCCTGCTCGCCCACCTGAACATACTGAACTCTACAAACCGGAATAAACACCAAACAATCTCAAACTATCCAGGTTCAACCCGAAACAATTTCTAACTGTCCGAATTAAACACTAAACAATCGCAAACTTCCAGAATTAACTCCCAGACTGACTGAAGTGCTAAAGAAATGACCGCACGACTGAAAACCCTGATTGACTCGAGCGGCTGCAGCTCAGTTGAGTTTTAAACACAGCGCGAGAGCTGCAGCATAACTTCCAGAACAACACTCACACACAGGGGGCCACAGTGAGCTACGCTTATCGGGGGTTTCCAATATAAAAGTCCCTTCTGTCCCAAACTCACACTGACTCCGTTCCAAACGCTTTCATACAGTATGTCCAGCTGAAACCTGTATCACACACACACACACACACACACACACACACACACACACACATATGTGTGTGTTTGGGGTGGGGGAGTTGTGGGAGATTCCCCCATATATATAAAAAATTTATATACAAACACAATCCCCCAAATACCCACAACTACCTCAACACATCCCCCTAAACACAAACACACACAAATAACCCCCCAAATACACACAACAACCCCAACACAGTCAC
>JBBIGC010182286.1:0-30255 GCA_037576955.1 Lepidarchus adonis
ACATTATTATATCAGCACATATCTGTCCCATACTCACATTATTATATCAGCACATATCTGTCCCATACCCACATTATCTTGCTGTCCTGATTATTGCTAAACTCAGAGTTAGTTTTGAGGCTACCATTGTTATAATGTGTCATCCTGCACTAACTATTCCACTATTCTGGGCCAATATCTAATGAGGGCATGTCTAGAAAGAATGTGAAAATGTTCCGAATGGATTTGGTGTGAATCAAAACAGTTTACAGTGATTGTGAATAGAAACATCGGACTTGTTCCTCAAATTCTTCCTCACAAAGTTCCTAAATGAGATGGTTAAGAGCTTCCTGATGCCAAAGATTGTTCCAACTTGGATTAGTCTTTGGTTCTAAAACTAATTAATGGTGGAGGGGTACACGCAGGGTATTATGAGGCAAAAGTGATTTAGTTCAGATTCACTATTTTACCATCAACACTCAGACACGAGGAGCTTCACTGGAGGGTTTGGAGAGGAGTTAAAACGGCTCAGTGTTTGATAGACATGATCTCTGGCTCCACTCACTACCACCTCAATAAAGAAACCTGAACTAGTTCACACCAAACCCACTCTGGAAGTCTGTTCACAATTATAGAGGAATCTGTTAATTTTTCCTCACATTAATTTTATGTAATTAATGGGAGAAAATGATCGTTTCTAAAAAATGAGGGGTTTTGGTGACCCCTTTTAGAGTCATCTGTAAACAAAAAAGTAGTGTGTTAAGGGGAGAGAGAGACAATGTTTCTTACTCTTTAGGTGGTGCGACATGTGAATTTGGCTGCAGAATTAAATCTATCCGCAGTGGCTTTAATTTTTTACCCTTCTTTCCAATGATATCTGAAAAGAGAAGAGCAGACACAGAACGACCGGCTCATTAAAGGCTGAAAAACATTGTTACAGCACGTCCAGAAGTTTTAGGACATTACCTGGTTCAGGAACACTCCCCTTGTCTCCAGTGTCCACAAAGAACAGGCTGTCATCCGGTTTGTCAGCTATCAGACCACTGTAAAAAAGAGAACATGGAGGAGGAATGGATTACAGCGTGCTCACCTTCTGCTAACTACACAACAGCAGGAGTTCTCAGTTAGCCAGATTTTGAAGACTGCCCTGTTTGAATGTCTGTAACCTACTTTTCTATTAGACAAGCCTGACTTTGGGCTTAAATAATTATGCTCATGATTAGCCCAAATCAAAATTCCCTTTATAATGACTGGAATGTGATGAACATGCAAACTGATCTTAGAGAAATAAGCATTTCAACCCTGTTAACACCTTAACCTGGACGCATTTAGTCCTGAAGCATGTGATCGATCTTGCGCACACACAATAATACATACACAGATCGGCCATAACAAACAGCTTCTTCTCCTGAATGTGCTTTTGCATATGTTACCACACAGAGTTTCAATGCTAAAACAAATGACCATTTCCATTGCTCAAACTGCTTCACCCTGTGGGTTATGATTGATATTGTTACGGGATGAGGTGTGTTTCTGATTGAGTGGAAAATGGGTGGGCAGTGCGGGCAGAGGAGGAGTGGAGTTTGAGTTTGTTTTGGTAAGAGAGAGAGTGTTAGCGATTGTTGTGTTAGCAGCAGCTTGTTAAATCAGTAAAAGAGCACAAACGTTACAGAGAGACTCAGGAAAGAGTATGTAATTTGTTATACTACTTGCACCAATATAATTTAAAATATTGTTCTTGTGTCTTGCTTTATCAATGGTGAAAAAGCACTTAATGTCAGCTGAAGCTTTTAATGGCAAAGAAGAATGTCCTGGACTCTTAGCACTGCTAGATATTAATTGACCATGTGGTTTATGCTGTAGCACTTGTCGGCTGTTTAGACTTAATCTTCAGAAAACTTACTTCATGCGAAGAGAATTGCTTATGCATCGACTGAACAAACAATTTCCTCTGGGATAATACATTTTTTCTGATTTTAATTCTGAGTAAGTCTAAACAGATGACAAGGGCTACAGCATAAACAACATGGTCTATTAATATCTAGCAGTGCTAAGAGAGTAAATAAGCATTTAATGATAACATAGTATGAGCTTTCTCTCAGATAGCATTGTTGTAGCACCAGCACTGTATTTTATGAGAGGAATGGGTTGATCTAGTAACTCTCACATCAGTGTTGTCATGTCTGAATTCATGCTTGATTGTTTCTGTGCCTGAAGTCACTTTGGACAAAAGCATCAGCCAAATGAAGAAATGTTAATGTAACTATAGTCCACTCCTAAACATACCACATACAATTGTAATGAAATTACAAAAATCAATATGGGAATTGTCTGCTCAATTCCAAAGTAGACACACTTTGAATTATATAAATGAAGAGGATAAAACTGCTTAAATCACATTGTACACTCTGTAGGTATTAGAAAGCATGGAGCAGATTGGGACACCGCAGTTAAAAACCCACGTGACCGCAAGCGATGAAACGCACGTGGGAGAATTTGTTCATTTTCGCCTTTGATGAATATCAGCAGCTTTTAAACAATATTAAACAAAAACAAAGTAATGCTAAATACGATATTTTTTTTGTTTTTGTCGTGAAAATAAAGGCTAAACAAAAAAGTATTCAGCTATGAGATAGAGCTGCTCACCCTGTGGCTCTTTCTTGGAGTCTCACGTCATCCAGAAACTCCTCTACGTCGTTAATGTCGCTGTACTTATTCCAGTTCTTTTTCTTATTTTTGCTCACGCGCTTTCTGCGTCCGATGGTCGCTCCGCCACCGGCCCGGTCCCCCTTTAGAGGCAAAAAGCCCGGCTGTAAAACCGCCACGCGCCTGTTCCTCCTCGCAGCGGCCATGTTTCCCACTGGAAAGGAGGCGGGGTTCGACAGGCCCCGCCCTTAATATAGACCAACCCGTAGCCAATACCAATACTCATCCTTCATTCAGTACACTTCTCTGTGATTTCTCTGTGAATGCCGGAGTGCAGAATTAGTATTGTACTTTCACACCAACTACACTAAATAAAACTACTACATTCCGATAATCTTTGAGAGATCCTCACCCACGCCAAAAAAACACCATCGTCACGTGAAAGAACACTTTTTAAATATCCACCCCTTGTCCCTCTTCCATACATCCACACCTGACTTTTCTCCTAACATCCACATGTGGCCCTACTGCCACCGTCAACACCTGGCCCCTTTTGCTGATGATGGCCAAACAGTGAATCACTTTGGGGCACTATTTTGCCTCACAGCACCCTGCATGTACCCCATAATATGAACAGGTTTAGTTATAAGGCCCAAAGCATTTGCAAACTCTTTTAGAGCAATGTCTCTGGTATCATTCAGCGTCTTCATCGCCATCTCATGGACGAGCTTTCAATGAGGAACTTTAGTAACCAGACGTCGGGTTCCGTTCACCCCCAGTATGACTCACAGCAGGCAGGAGTTGAGTATTTTCTTGTCTGTTGCCGATAGATGGCGCTAGCCAGTTGTCTCACACAGTGGTTAGCAGTAGAAGGAGAGAAGAAAAGGCGTGAGT
The DNA here is from genome assembly GCA_037576955.1 of Lepidarchus adonis. Lineage (NCBI taxonomy): Eukaryota > Metazoa > Chordata > Actinopteri > Characiformes > Lepidarchidae > Lepidarchus > Lepidarchus adonis. The sequence goes on from JBBIGC010182286.1 coordinate 3,520, forward strand.
ACCTTTCCATGCCGCCCATGGAGGGAAGTTCTGAGAAACAAAAACAAGAGCATAAACGACGTATGTGAGCACATTATTTTTAGTTTTTATAGCTTGTTCGACTTTTCCGTTGGACTTTAAATGCTGCAGCAGTTGCGACTGCAGCATGGCGCCAGAACAGAAATTATGCAGCATTTAAGGTGGAACGGAAAAATCAGAACGAAACGCGAAGACTTCCTGATTTCATCACCGTGCTGCTGTTTTAACCCAGACACACAAGAGCCTATTATAAAATCTTAGCCCCGTTTGTTATGAAGGGACTAAAATTTGGTGTAGCCCTGGACTGGATTGTGATTGGAGGACTAAGCTGAATCACATCCGAGTCCTACAGTGTTTAAGTCATGTGCTTATTTACTAAATGCAGGGATGGACAAAGCAGGACAAACAGGGTTTGAATAAAAGTTGAAGTGCTGTGTGCAGGGATGCTCTGATGTGGGATTTGTAGGTGCTGATATGTCCTTTTTATATTTGGCATATAATTGCAATTACATCAGTACATGTTCTGTTTCTTTAATGCAGATAGATGTGTGTGTAAATATATAAACACATATGTTCACCTTTACATATAAAAAATGAGGAAAGTATTCCGAACATTCAGTTCGCCAGTCACACCTGTTTCAGCTGCATAAGGAGGATCTGTGTAATATACAATATATTAACTGTTAAGTATTTTTGCTCACTCCCAAGTACAGATGAAAGGCAAGTTTATTCATACAGCACATTATCATACAAAGAGATCACTTAATGTATTTTACAAAGATTAATAACAGGAAATAAAAGAAGATTATAACAATCCATAAATTTAATGAAAGAAAAGATGTTGATGTCCAATAAGGGTCATGCTAGGTTTTGTGTTTGAAGGCCCATTTTTGTTTCCCTTCTGCTCTTTTCCCATAGGATGTCCCTTCCTTATGCATGTGGTTGTCACCTCTGTTAATGCATAGAGGCTAGTCTCAACTCCACAGAGGGACTTATTCAAATTCCTCTGTGTGAGCAGGAAGCAATGGGCCACCCTAAACCCAAATGCAATCTAAAGGGCACTGGGTTTCTGACAGTGTCAACCTAAAATATATTGCTCTGCATTCACAGCTCAGTGGCAGTGTTTTCAAGCCTATGGACTCTGAAGCACGATGAGTCTGCTGCTGCACGAGCTGCTACTCTGCTGCCGTGGCTTAGAGAATGAGAAGGCCACGGAAAGGAAGGTATCCAGGCTTATTATTTTGTTTTATTGATGCACAATTTGAAAGAGGCCAGGTTTCTGATTCAAATGCACAATCTTCCATTTTGGTATTTATTCATGTAATTTTGGAGAATTTTATGATGTGAGAAAGTGTGTTGGGTTTACATCTGTAGCAAAATTTTGCATAATTCATGACCTGATGCTGTCTAGCACTGATTTATGGTATTTATTCATATTTAATGTTTCAGCCATAACATTAACTCCACTGACTGTTAAAGTGAGTAATTGACCATCCAGGTATTTCACGTCCCTGAGTTCAGCTTGTGTCCACATACTTTAAGACATGTCTGGTTTAACCAATGGTTTTCTACTTCAACGTAGAAAGAGATTGATCACTTCAGGAGGCTTCTCCGAGACCCAGAGACGGTCAGGGAACTGGACCGTGCCTCTGCATGCAAAACCCAGAGGGGCAACACGCAGCTCACCTGGGATGCTGTGTTCAGGTCAGTATTGATGATGATCAGTTCTGCACAGCCCACATGTAAATGGCCCATGTCTTGTCCAGTGCACCAATGTTGAACATGCTTTCGCTCCAGGTTTTTGAAGAAGTACCTGCAGAAGGAGACTGAACTCCTACAATCAGGCAGAGCCAATGTGTCATCCATCACGCAGGCTAACCGGCGGAAGAAGATGCAGGAGATCAGCAGCCTGATCAAATACTTTGTGCGATGTGCCAACAAACGTGAGGCTTACAGAGGAGATGTTTGTTGGGATCTGTTTGGGATGCTCTGGTTGATTTGTGATTGGGGCTGAACAATTTCAGTATTACTCAGTTTAGTTTTTACTGTCAGTAAATGCTCCCTGACCTCCCCCTAATCAATCACAGTGTTGATTACTGTGTGCTATGGGCAACCTGACTAATTATGTAATTATAAATACATTTTTAGTGCTATTAATAATAGGTGGAAGCTGCCACAGAGCTGATGATACAATACTATCATGATGTTTGTTGCACGATACGATGTTATTTTGATTCGTCTTTCTTTACCATTTACACAAGAGAAGAATCGGGTTTGAGGCCCCCTTGTGGACTTTAGAAGCAATGATATTATAATAGACACGCATACCAAAATAAAAGTCCTTTAAATACGCAAAGAAAAGTATTTACAATACTTAAAAAATATATTTATTTAAAATATTTATATAAGCAAATATTGTTACCCAGTGCCGGTGTATCGATTATATAGTGTTTGAAAATAATTACACAGATATTACATTTTTTATTTTCTTAACACTTTGCTATTGTTTAGTCCTATACCCTCTAGTGAATGAATATGAAGTTCTATTATTAGACTTCACTGTTATCCGTCTGTTCTGACTGTGACCTCCTTGTCCATTAGGTGGTCCGAAGTTAAAGTGTACAGATCTTCTGGTTCATGTGGTGGAGGTTCTGCAGGGCTCCTTCAGCTGTGCTGCATATGGAGAAGTTTACAGCAGCATACTGCTGAAAAACATTCTTTCTGTTCGCAAGTACTGGTGTGAGATCTCCCAGAATCAGTGGCACAGTGAGTACTGTTGTGTTTTGATTTGAGGTTTCACAGCAGTTTTCAGAAATTATACATTTTTAGTCACAGCGTATGTAAATACATAGCAGCTGAAATGGTAAATCTGACCAATGACCATTACAAGTATTCATCATGTCATTCGTATGCCTGCAGACAGAATTTGGCTCCATTGTGGAGTTTAGCTCTTGTTTACAGCACACAGTCATGCTGTGACCTAAATCTTTCCCACAAGTCCGCTCCCCCTTCATGAAGAGCTGGATGTTCATAGTTTACAGTATTACTGTATCCTAGACCACACCCACAAAGTCGGCTCCACCTCCATGAAGCTGCATGTTTATAGCTCACAGTGATGCCTTGTTCACACTACACAGTTAAAGCTAAGATAATGAGATAGTTGACACTGTCACGATCTCTACAGTGTTCACACTAGGCGACTTGTGTGTGTGATTCTCACACACAGTCATACAGCTGATCTGCGTCCTGGGTGTTCGTCCTACAGTATCTCTCACTTGTGAGAACGAGTACGCGTTCTATCCCCCTAATTCCTGCATGGCTGGAGTTATTCCACTGTGAACCAAACAGACCCTGAGTTTGCTTTGAAGTTCCATGGCCTTGACACCCACCTTCACCAAACTTTAATAGATCCCTCTCGCACAGCGATACTCCCAGGAAACCGGAGCTTTAAACTCTAAAACTTTGGAAACTCAAAACAGCATAACTCTTGAGTGAAGCCGTGCACCCCCTCATATATCTCTGCCGGGGGATCGCATGGGTTCTTCAGGCGATAATAGGGGAGTTCTATTTTAGCTGTACATATTCAGCTGTAGTCACAGTTTAATTTGTATAGACATGTACCATTATCTACTAACGTGAACATTATTGGCTGTTGCTCTTTGTCAGTAGTGTGTGGTTTCTCGAGATGTCTAGCACGGCAGATATCTAGTACAGTCCTGAGTCACGTCCAATCTGAGGCTTTTGTCTTCCAGGGTGACTCTGTGACCTGGAAATCATGACGAAAGTATTTTATTGTGAACAAGGCTTTAGACATACTGTGTCCTAAACTACACCCGCAAGTCTGCTTCACTTTCGTGAAGAGCTGAACTTTTATAGCTCACAATGAGCCATACTGGGTCCTAAACCACACCCACAAGTCTGCTTCACCTTCATTAACAGCTGGATGCAGTTTCGGTGGCTCCACAGAAGTTTTGTGTTCTTTTTTGGAGCCATCACAATAAAGTATTTTTCAGAATGGCTCAGATTTTTATGTTCTTGCCTCCAATACATCAACTTCAAAATAGACTGTCCACTTGTTGCCTTATATGTCCCATTCCTAACAGTACTGCTTATTGCCATGGTACTTTAACTGTATTCTTCTTATTGGTATGTTTTGTAATAAAAATAATCATAATTTGAATTTATAATGTGCCTTTCACAAACTCAAGGTCACTTTACATGGCAAAACAAAAAACAAAAAATTAATTGAAATAGAACAAAAGTCACAAACAAACAGCAAAAAAAAGTAAATCAAGAGTGTTTAGTGGAATAGCACAGACTGAATAGATATGTTTTCATCTGAGTTTTGAAGAGAGACAGAGATGACGTTAGGCACAGGCTTTGAGGGAGGAAATTCCAGGGCAGAAACACTAAATGATCACCCACCCATGGTGGCTAACCTGAATTTAAGAATGGTAAGCAATCCAATACCAGAAGAGCGCAGTGAGTTTTGAAGAAAAAAAATTCTCTGCTGTATTTCACAAATCACAATTTTTATTTAACACATTTGCATTATTATTATTTAACAAATTTACATTAAATGTGAAATGCAAAATGATGTTTCACAAATAATTGTCAGTTTAACAAATGCACAATTGATAATAAATTGTTTATCTTTTATCTCCAGGTCTGGTGGATCTGTATTGTGTACTCTTCACTGGGACCTCCAAGTCCATCAACCGTGTTCTTATTAGCAGAATCATCCACACTGTGGTTCAGGGATGTTGTTCTCAGACTGAGGGCTTGTCACACACCCTCTTCAGCTTCTTCTCTAAAGCTCTCAGCAACAGCAGGTACTGAAGCAGCACGTGTTAAAAAGTGTAGTGTTGTTTTGAAGTTGCTGCTGGAGATCTAACACACTCTACAGAGACTTATTAGGGGTTATTCTGGTTTTTTTAGGGAGGAGATGCAGCTGACGGTGCTGGAGCATCTCATTTCTGCTCTCAATGTGTTCTTGCGCTCAGTGGCCATGAACTGTAGGAGACGAGTGTCCAGGCTCGGTGAGGAGCTCCTGCCCTCTGTCCTTTATGTGTGGAGTCAGAGAAGGCCCAGTTCAACTCTGAAGGAAGAGATGGTTGAGTTTTTTAACCTGCAGCTCTGCGTGCACCATCCCAAAGGAGCAAAGACTCTGGAGACGGGTCAGTGATGCCTCATGAATTTTAGTAACTGTCAGTCAGGATTTCTGATTGGTTCATGTGATAGATCTAATGTGAGAATCTGTAATGTTTGTTTGATAAAAAGCAAACTTACCCAAGACACCGATATTGTTCTTCATGAAATGTTCATTTTCTTTAGATCAGTCATAATATTAAGACCACCTGCCTGATATTGAGTAGGTCCCCTTTATGCTGCTTAAACAGCTCTGACTGTAGTGCACTGTGTGTTCTGACCCGTTGCCCTATGTCCAGTGCACCAGATGAATCACTTTTTGTAGGTAAGAACTACTGCACACCTGGAACACTCAACAAGAGCTGCTGTTTTGGAAATGCTCTAGACATCACAGTAAGACCCTTGTCAAAGTGGCTCAGAGCTTTACTCTCCTGCTTCAAGCACATCAACATCAAGAACTGACTGTTTACCTGCTGCCTAATACAGTGGAAGATTTTTAAATGATTAAATAATTAATTATTTGACCCCTCGCTGATTTTGTAAGTTTACCCACTGACAAAGAAATGAAAAGTCTAGGATTATAGGTAGGTTTATTTTAACCATGAGAGATAGAAAATCACATTATTTAAATATATAAATTGGTTTGCATTTCATTGAGTGAACAAATTATTTGATCCCCTAGCAAAACAAGACTTAGAACTTGGTGGCGAAACCCTTGTTGGCAGCATAGAGGTCAGATGTTTCTTGTAGCTGATGACCAGGTTTGTGCACATAGCAGGAGGAGTTTTGGTCCAATCCTCTTTGCAGATCAGCTCTAAATCATTAAGGTTTCGAGGCCGTCACTTAGCAACTCGAAGCTTCATTTCCCTCCACAGGTTTTCTATGCTATTAAGGTCCAGAGACTGGCTTGGCTACTCCATGACCTTAATGCGCTTCTTCTTGAGATGCTTCTTCATTTCCCTGGCTGTATTCTTTGGGTCATTGTCATGCTGGAAGACCCAGCCACAACCTATTTTCAGTGTCATAGCAGAAGAAAAGAGGTTGTCACTAAAGATTTTACAGTTTGTGGTCCCATCCATCCTCCTGTCGATGCAGGTAAGTTGTCCAGTCCTCTTAGCAGAGAAACACACTCAATGCATAATGTTTCCACCTCCATGCTTGACAGTGGTGATGGTGTTCTTGGGGTCATACTCAGCATTTGTCTTACCCCAAACACACAGAGTTGAGTTAAGGCCAAAGAGCTTGATTTTGGTGTCATCTGACCACAAAACATTCTCCCAAACACTATCTGAATCATTCAGGTGTTCATTGGCAAACTTCAGATGAGCCTTCACATGTTCCTTCTTGATCAGGAGACTTTGCGGGCACTGCAGTATTTGAATTCATTACGTTGTAGTTTTTTACCAATGGTTTTCTTGGTGACTGTGGTCCGAGCTGCCTTGAGATAATTAACAAGCTCCTCCCGTGTAGTTCTAGGCTGATCTCTCACCTGTCTTATGATCATCCCACGAGGTGAGATCTTGCGTGAAACCCCACACCGAGATCGATTTATGGTCATTTTGTGTTTCTTCTATTTTCAAACAACTGCACCAACAGTTGTCTCCTTCTCACCCAGCTTCTTGCTTATGGTTTTGTAGCCCATTCCAGCCTTGTGCGGGGCTCATGTGTGCTGTTCATGTGGTTTTTACCTGTGTTGCTACAGCCTAAAAGCTGCTTGTCAACTGCCATTAAAAAAAGTTCTCCTGTCTTCACTGCAATTTCCTGCGGTGTCCTATCTGAGCAGACAACCTGACTTCACCTGATCTGAACTGAATGTATTTGTGTGTCTGTGTTGTTGTAGGTGCTCATGCAGAAGATTGGGCGAAATGGCGGAGTCTCCTGTATAACCTCTATGACGTTCTTGTGGACGAGATTAGTCAGATCGGCAGTCGAGGAAAATACGCCACGGGTTCTCGCCATATTGCTGTCAAAGAAAATCTAATAGAGTTGACAGCAGACATCTGCCACCAGGTGACTAGGGGTTTTCACTGATTACATCTATAGCCTCAGGCGCTTCCACATGCCTACACCTACTGCCCCAGATGCACCTACAGCTACGCAAGCACCTACATCTACAGCCTCAGACATACAGACATATTCAGATGCATCTACACCTACAACTTCAGATGTTCCTACAACCTCGGACACATTTACATACCTATACCTACAGCCTCAGATACACCTACAACATCACGCACCAACAGCCTGGGACACATCTACATGCCTACACCTACAGCCTCACTGGCACCAACAGCCTGGGACACATCTACACACCTACACCTACAGCCTCACTGGCACCAACACCTGGGACAAATCTGCACATCTACACCTACAACCTCAGATGTTCCTACAGCCTCAGGTGCCTCTACACACCTACACCTACAACCTGGGACATATCTACATACCTATACCTACAGCCTCAGATACACCTACACCTACTACATCACACGCACAAACAGCCTGGGACACATCTACACACGTACACCTACAGCCTCACTGGCACCAACACCTGGGACACATCTACACTCCTACACCTACAGCCTCAGAATGCACCACCTGCTTTGCAATGAAACAATTAGTACCTTAAGCTGTGCAGCAAAATATTGTGATAATATCGTATCATTGGCTTTTATTAATATTACTAATATTAATAGTGAGTATCTGTGATTTGTTTATACAGCTGTTCACTCAGGATGTATGTGCTGTGGAGGTCCGAGGTGTGCAGAGAGACTATCCTCACAGCAGCAAGCGCAGACGCGTGGAACTTGGATGGGATGTCCTGAGAGACCACTTGCAGCCCCATCATAGTGACTTTGACATTATACCCTGGTAAAGCCAGAATTTTTAGTAGCTGTAGTTTCTGTAGCACATAACATATAGCACATTACATTCAGCGGTCATTCTTTGTGCTTTACAGATTACACAGGCATGTTAAAATATCACATTTACTATAGGAGAAATATTCGCAAACGGCTTGGAAAACAATGCAAACTACCTGATTCAGAGTGGACCAGCCAGAGCCTCCTGATCAATCCAGGTTTCTGATCATTGAAGCCCTCGTTAATATATTCAGGAGAATCAGAAAAATGAGAAATGCCTTTTCCTTTAGTCCTCAGTCTCTCCTCAATTTCCCTGCAATCTTCCCTCCCATCACTCCTCTCTCCTTCCCTTTCTCTTCCCATCTCTTTACCCTTCTATCCCCAATCTCTCCACCCCCCATTCCTGAAGTGCATTAGATGCACTTTTGATTCTGCTGGTGGCTGAAGCATGTTGCTTGTTAGTTAGAGGGGTTGTTTTTCTCTATGGAAGCCACAGAATGGCAAAGAAGTAATAAAAATTCTTCTATTCTATTCTTAAGTTCTATTAAAATGTAAATATTGTAAATTGTGATAGTTATGGAAAAATACATTTCTTCAGGTGAGTCCTGTCTGTGCTGTTTTCCATAATGACCTCTGGACTGTACGTTATTCCTTACATACGGACCCGTGCTCCAGGCTTTATGTTCAAACACATCTGTCTTCTGCACCTCTAGGCTACAGGTGACCGCTGCTCTGACCTCCAAGTACCCGTCCATGCTTCCGGCCACTGAGCTGCTTCCTCTGCTCTCCATGCTGTGCCAGCTGCTAGGCGAGCAGCAGCGGCGCGGAGAGAGGGGCCCCTATGTGTTGCGCTGCCTGAGGCAGGTGGCTCTCTGCCAGGCAGCCTGCCTGAAAGGTTCCAGGGCTCAGCAGGGTGAGCTGGGCCGGCTGTGGGGCAGGGTGTGGGCGATGGCAGTGCGGGGCGTCAGCTTGGCCCAGACCGAGGCTCTGTGTCTGGAGCTCCTGGGCACCATGGTCCACTGCTCCCTGGTGCCTGTTGATAGAGAGTTCTGGAAGCTGTTCGCAAGTGCCATCTGCAAACCTTCCACGTGAGTTGCTCACCTCCCTATAATGTCATTTTGCAGCATGAGGTACTATAAATACACAGATTACACAAATGTGACCCAGGAAATGAAATTTTTATGTTGTTTGTAGGGCTGCAACTAACAATTATTTTAAGAATCGATTAATCTGTTGATTATTTTTTCGATTAATCGATGAATTGGATAAATGACTTAGCAATTTTGTCCTGTTTTCAGTCCAAATATCTTAAATCAAGATATATTTACTAGACACATGAAATATCATAATAACCTATGTCTTGTTTCTGCAAAAAACAACTCAAATCAAAAGTAGGGTTCTGTAGTGACTTACCTGCTGTTGAACTCCTTCCTCCTCATCAAACTGAACTCCCTTCCTCCTCATCAAACCCGATTATTCAGCTGCTGGATCATTGCCGTGCTGCTCCCGTGCAATGTTGCTTTGCATATTTTGCAGTTAACACACTTTTTCTGTGTATTTAGTGTGAAAAACTCAGCTAGCATCTGTGTGCGTGAGAGAGAGACAGAGTGTGCTCTGCACTCAAATAAAGTTTAGATTTTAAAAAAAATAATCAAACGTCTCCGTGTCACGCAACACCACGAATCGATTATGAAATGCGTTGCCAACTCTTTTAGTAATCAATTTTTATCTATTAAATCGATTCGTTGTTGCAACAAGTTGTTTGTTGAACTAGCATCGGGTAGCAGTTAGCTTAGCCGCCATGGTAGTCCTCAATGCACCAAAATAAGCAGACTCTCTGTGTATTGTAAAATAAAAGTGGTTGTAGGGTTAATCTCTAAATGCAGCATATGATTAGCTTTACTAAGTATAACCTCACAATCTGTCATATTTTGGTGAATACAATAAATGAATTTGAAAATAAATAGAGTAGAGGAAGAAAACCCTTTCTTTGATGCTTGAAAACGATTCTGCACTACTGTGTCACGCTACTGCTACAACACACTTTTGCACATACGATGGGTCACGATGTTGTCTCACTTAAATTGTGCTGCCGCATTCAGTTTCTCTTGAACTTTTTTCAGCCCTTTACATTACATCCTAGTATATAATACAAGCCTGGAAAAAGCTACATTTAACAGAAATAAAAGTAACAAAAGTTTATTGCTTGCTGGGAAAAGATGAGTTTTTAATTTTCATTTGAACATGTCAATCATCTGTCTACATGGAATATCTTCAGTATAAAATTAGCAACACTGAAATGCAAAAAAATATTAGGCTTACCTTAGATACGTAAACATTGTCAATTATGACCTGTGCTCCTTTGCTGTTACTGATGTTGGACACGCGTTCATCTTGGGTATTGCAGATTTTGTGATTAAAATTCTCCAGCGTAGTTCTTACGTTGTGGCATGATATTGGTAAGTTCCAAATTTTAAAAATTTAATTGTTTATGCTCAACTACGGTATAATGTCACTACAGATATAGAGCTACAAAGGCATCCAAGGGTCAAGTTAGATGCTTCTACTTCAGATTGGTATTAATTCAGTAAAGCTGTGGCTAATGACATGTGGTGGCTTATCTGAGAGTTTTAAAACATAAATTGTCATTTTCTACAGCTTATAGAATGGGGCAGCCTATAATGTGGGCGGCCTCTCATTGGGGTAATGCGGTAAATGCATAGTCACAGGGTTCCCACTGAGGTAAAATGTGCTTGAGTAACAGGATTCTTGTTGTGGTTAAATGTGCTCGAGTCACAGGGTTCCCATTGAGGTTAAATGTGCTCAAGTCACACAGTTTCCTTTAAAGTTGAATGAGCTCGAGGCACAGCATTCCCGTTGAGGTTAAATGTACTTAACAATGTTCCCATTGTGGTTACTTATGCTGAAGTCACAGGATTCCATTTGAGGTCGATTGCTCAGACTGAGGTAATAGTAATAATGTTATATTATTAATATAATATTATTAATAATAAAGAGAGAGAGAGAGAGAGAGAGAGAGAATTCTTTTGGAAGAGGTGGGTAGAGAGGAAGTAATGGAAGAGAGATTTTTAGGTCCGGTTTAAAAGTGAAAAACGAAGCCCAGTCTTAAAGACATTATAGGTCGTTATAATGTGCTTGAGTCTCAGGTTTCAGATGGAGAAAATGTGCTTGAGTAACTGGGTTTCAGTGGAAGTTAAATGTTCTCGAACCACAGGATTGTGATTGAGGTTAAATGAGCTGTAACTCAGGGAAGAGCTCACTGAGGCACAACTTGTAGTTCATGATGCCGATGTGTTTCTACACCCCAGGGGAAAATCAGCATCTATTTAATTAGCTTTTTTTCTAATTTGGAAGATTTGTTAATGACTTACTCTTTAATGTTGTCTTCCAGTGTTTCCACCCACAGCCTATCGCAGGTTTTGTCTAAGAGTTCCATCCCCAAGAGTGTGTATGGCAGCGAGTGTTCCTCCTCTCTGCTGCTGGAGGGAGGAAGACCTCCGTGTCTGAAGCAGAGCATCATCTACTGGCTTCTGATGAACGAGCAGACCGATGAGGTTGAGGACATCAGACATCTTATTGTCTGCAGGTTTGAACTAATTTATAATGATTTCTGTTTATTTGAACTGGTTTTCTGCACAGAAAGGTTTTATATAAAACCTGCCTTTTGAACACCACTGTCAGGTGAAGTGAAGAACATTGGCTATCCAGTTATTTTATACCTATTATAGTTTATATATTTTATATGTAAAATATTTAATATTTTATACCCACTTGTCAAGGGGGTGGGCTATATTAGGCAGCAAGTGTACAGTCTGTTCTTGAAGTTGATGCCCTGAAAGCAGGAACTTAAGGATTTGAGCTGCTTGGACAAGGGTCTTATTGTGATGGAGTGACAGTATGTCCAAAATGTCAGGTCTTGTGCAGTGTTTCAGTCATCCAATCTCTTGTTTTACAAAATGTTAATACTCTGATAGAAGATGTCAGAACATGGTGCACCACAGTCATGAGGTGGACCCACTTAATATTAGACAGGTGGTGTTAATGTTCTAGGTGGCATTTCAAAGCAGTGAACAAGAAAACAACATCAGGTTTGTTAATTGTGTGTTTTCATGTCTTTAGAGATTTTCCTCTGAATCTTATTCCAAGAATTCTGGTGGCTCTGATGCTGAAGGACACCGTAGCAGGAATGCTGTTTCTGATGGACTCCCTTCAGCTGAAGTGGTGAGTGTGATTATTTTTCTGCATTTGGAGCAGTGATAGTGCAAAATAGTTTGCTTTCCTCAAATTTACATAGAGCTGATTGTGATGCAGAGTGGGAAACATTAGTAATAATTATATTATCTAGGATATGCTGGAATGCGTCATCAGGGATGTGCCTGTGGTAATCGCTGGTTTTGGGTCTTTAAATGTCATACCACCTTCCCCCAGTTGACCCAGCCAGGGTTGATCTAATTGCATTAGCAGGAGTCTATGAGATCCACTTCATCAAAATAATTGCAGTAGTAATCATAATAATAATAAGAATTGTAATTATCATCATAGTTATAATAGTGATTGTGAACTGGGAAAATGCACAAAATAGTGGTAATAATAGTTATAACAATAGTGGTAGTAGTAGCAGTTTCCCCTACCAAACTCATCTTTACTGCAGCAGGTTCTCTCACTAAAGGATCAATGTATTCAGTCTGTTCTGTCTGTGCTCCTTGTCCAGCTTCTCCCCTCAAGAGTGGCCTGCACCACTGGAATTTAAAAGCACATTGTGTGAAATTGAGGACCTCTACCTGCAATTCAGTTTTGATGACACCACCTCCTGCTTTACGGCCACAGAAGACAGAACCCTCAGGGTGAACCCTCCGCTCACAGTCGTCAGTGCCCTGAGGGCCCATGTGGAGCAAAGCCTTCTGTCCATAGCTGACCATCTGCTAAACTCTCCTGATGTAAGTAGAAATAATGTCCTGTAGAGCCATACAGTCATTATCCATTATTGTGTAATGTACTTCAGCATTCTGAGATCAATTCAATGTAGTATTGAGGTATTTAGGTTTTTCAAATCTATTTAATAGACTTTTATTTCATACGTCCCCTGATCAGCCATAACATTTAGGCAAATACCAAAACAACTCTGCAGAGCACTGTGTTCTGAGCCTTTTCTATCAGAGTCACAATAAACATTTTGTGCAACAGGAGCTTCTCTTTAGGATCAGAACAAACGGGTTAGCTCTCACTCCCCACATGCATCACTGGTAGTCAATCGGCCACAGGGTCACAACACCAGTTGTCCTTCCTTTGGATCACTTTTAGTTGGTACTAACTACTGCAGACCTGGAACTCTCCACAGGACCTGATGTTGTGGTGATGCTCTTGCCTTCACAATAAGGTCTTTACGTTCCTGCTTCCAGCATATCCACTTCCAGAACTGACTGTTCTCTCTCTGACTAATATATCCCACCTGACAGTTGCTGTTAACCACAGTCAGTGTTATTTACTTCACCTGGCAGTGGTTTTAATGTTTTGGATGATTGGTGTATAGACATGTGTATGACATTTTTATGTGTGTATGAGTATATGAGTTTTATAGTGTCTATCTAAACTGATGTGATTTAGTTAAAGTTTAAGATAAGAAGCTGATTATATTTGAGCTGATGGAGGTGTTGGAGAGGACAGTATGGTCTCCTGCCAAACATGTTTTAATTGGGGCATCAGACTCTCTTCCGTTACAACTATGGATTCATCAAATTAGGATTTTATACCAGGGGTGAATGGAACCAGACGTCAAGTCTGTGGGACAGAGCCATTTTATCTTCTCTCCAAAAGTCGCAATGAATCTCCATGAGTGTTGGTAAAATAGTAAATCTGAATTAAATCACTTTGGGGAACTATTTTGCCTCACAACACCCTGCATGTACTCCACCACAATGGATGGGTTTAGTTTTAGGGCCAAAATTTTCACCAAACTCTCCAAAATTCAGGCAGCATCTTCACCACCATATTTCTGTTTGATGCTGATCCCCACAGAGTTCTTCCCCTCCTATCTATCTGGTGCGTTGCATGAGGCTTCTCACTGGTGTCCTGGGCGCCTGTATTTCTGTGGGAATTCTCACTGAGGAGGACGCCTGTCACAGTGCTTTGTTTCAGAAAGCCAAGGTAAGACCTGACAGAACAAACACGTAGCACAACTTCCTCTAAAATCAGATCATAATCGCAATCCACCTTCTGAACTGCCACATGTCTTGGGAAATGTACTGTCTGGAATATTTACCATTTGTTCTATTAATTATTATTATTTATTATTATTTATTGTTGTTGTTACCAAAATTACAAAAAAGATCATGCAAAGATCTGCAAAATCTCAAAACTCATTTTATTCACTGTATGTTAATATATCAGCTTTCTAAATTGAGCAATTCTGCAATTGTATTTTTTTAAAAAGGCAATTTTTAATTTATTGGCACCAACTCATCTAAAAAAAAGTTGGGAAGGGGTAATGTTTATCATTGTGTAGTATCCACTCTTATTTTAATAACAATCTGTAAATATTTGCAAACTAAGGAGACCAGCTGCTTTGGATTTTTTTCAGATTAGCACCCAGACTGAACTACAAAGCCACAGAATTATAATAGTTATAATAGATGCAGTTACTTATTTAGTACCTTTCTCAAAGCCAAAGTCACTTTACTTAGGGAAGGGAGGGAGGAAAACATAAGGAAAGAAGGAAGAGGGAGGAGAGGAGAAATTGTGAAAGATGGGTTTTTAACTTTGATTTAAAAATGGAAAAATCATACTTTATTTTAATATTATTATTATTATTATTATTATTATTGAAATCAACCTGTGCATTTCTGAAATGCCGCCAAACTTGTTTTCTTGTCATACTTGAAGAAAATTCAGCTGATGAGCAGACAGGCAGTCATTCCATTGGTCACTGAACACTGAAATGTGGATCCACAGTATTTACTGACCAGTCAAGAGTCAAAAATCTCAAAAATGCATCATGAAGATCTTCAGGACTGATCACAATGATCGAAAACTCTTCAGTCCTTAAAAACTGTAAGGAAACATTAGCGTTTTGTTTCTAACTGTAAAATGTTCTTGGTTTCTCACAGGCTTTAGCACAGGACTTCAGTGACTATGTGTCCTCTGCCAAGAGCAGGGTTTCTGAGGAAGAGACTCTTTCCAACCTTAAATCTCTGATGCTGCTCTGCTCAGAGAACCTCAGCATGAAGAATAAGGTGTGTCTGCTTGATGACTCTGTTTACACTGTTACCTCTTCTGAGAGAACAGAGATTTTGGATATGGAAATCTGTTACTCAGTGACGATAAGGAGGTTAATGAAGAAGCTGAAGTGTGTGTATATGTGTCTCTGACAGGACAGTGTATCCACACACTCCCGTTGTGTGTTCATCAAGACCTTTCCTGGCAGACTGCTCACAGAGCTGTGTGATATCTGCAAGCTCATGGTAAGTCAGAGGTGACTGCTTTTTACATTGATTCCATTTCAGAACGGATTAAAGTTGTATTTGAGGTCAATTCCTGGCTGTACAAATTTACCTTGAAGAGCAGAGGAGTAAATCAAAGACAATTGGAGTAATGAATGTACATTAACATGCACACAGTATGGATCAGATAATGTTTTCCCCAGCAAAAGGTTGTGCTCAGTCTGTCCTGTATGTCTGTGTATATACACTAAGCAGCCGTAACATTGAGATTAGGAGTGTGACAAAACAAGGTGGAAAGACTCAGTATTCCATGTGTGCAGAATTACTCGTCCCTGCTGATATTTTTGCTGAAATGTCCTCAACAGTAATTTAGATCAGACAGGAGCGAATCGCTTCACTATGCGTCTGGTATAAACAGGGTTAAAATGACTGGCTGCAGTGGAAGACGTGCTTAATGGGGAGTAATGCATTATGGCCTATGTATTGTCTGGTACGGAAAAATAGGGGGAGTTGTAGTTCGGTTTGGTAGCATGATGCTAGCGCAACTTGCCAAGTGACAAAGGGGAACAGAAGTGAAGCCCTGAAGCTAAAGTAGCCGTTTCTCTGTACTTCCGGCCGCGCAAATACTGGAAAGTTAACAACAGCATTGTTGTTACTTATATAAATTAATAACACATTGTTTATATGTTGATTATTGCAGAATCACAGTATCGTGATATCGTTATCATGGGCCATGTATCACGTTTTGTATCGTAACTTGAGAGACCCTGCGATTTCCACCCCTAATTAAGATAACCTGCAGGTGAAGTGAATAACACCGACTACAATGGCACCTGTCAATGGGATATATTAAACAGCAGTTTTTGAAGATGATGTGCTGGAAGCAGGAGCATATAGATTTGAGCCACTTTGACAAGTGTCTTATTGTAATGGCTAAAGCATCTCCAAAACAGCAGGTCTGTGGAGTGTACCAGGTCGACAGCAGTTAGTTCCTACAGTACCAAACGTGATCCAAGGAAGGACAGCAGCAGGGTCATGGGCACCAACGGCTCACTGAGGCATGTGGGCAGTAAAGGCTATCTGGTTGGTATCTGGTTTGATCCCAAAGAGAAGCTGCTGTTGTACAAAATGTTAAAGCTGTCTCTGATAGAAAGGGGTTAGAACACAGTGCAGCACAGTTAGAGATTGAGGGGGATCTAATAAATGGATTAACTCAATGGCTAATGTGGATTTGGATCTTCTGTCAGACCTTGGTCTTATGCATTATTGTTCTTTTTGCTGGAAACCACAGCTGAATAACTCCGGGACGAGGGATAGCATCATCACTGACAATGACCCAGTGGATGACCTGGAGATGACCAGAACCCAAGCAGAGGAGAACCCTCAAGAGGAACTAGATCTATTTGATGATAGTGATGGGGCACATCACAGCACCAATGGGGCACAGAAGTCTAATGGGGACTTGGCTGATTCCCAGCATGGCCTAGGTAAAACAAACATTGGTCCATGAAAGCTGTGGGTGGTGGATCTGCCAAAAATATACCGCAGAAATTATGCGAGTGTTACTAACAAGGTGGAATTAGAATAGGCTTTTATTGTCATTGTACAGAAGTACAAAGAAATTATGGGATAAATAGCCCCCACATTCTCAGTAATAATTTTAAATAGTTCTTGATCTCAGTACAGATGGTCCCTGAGTTATGATGATTCCACCTATCACTTTTTGAACTTACAATGACAGTATGACAGTTGTGGAAATATTTTATGTTGTAAATATTATATATATATATATATATATATATAAATTAATTAATAATAATTTAAAAAGATACATTATATATATATGTAGGCAACACAATATTTTCAAGTTATGATGGGGTCACAAGTCAGTAACTACCTGTAATTATAAAAAGCCAACACTCTGGATCTCAATAATTATTATAATAATAGTCAATACTCCTGGATCCCAGTAATAACTCCAGGTAACAAAAAATATTTTTCTAATAATCTGAGACCATGTCACACCTTTCTAAATCAGTTTTTCATGATTTTTTCAGATCTGTTTTCAGACTTGTTTCAGTCATGCCAACAGTTTATGAGCAATATTTGTTTCAGCTGTTTTTTATGTCTTTGTGTGAAAGAAAAAAGTTCTTGCAATTACCATGTGAGATGAACCAGGCGGTGCTTGATCAGGGAAAACACTCGCCCTCCAGCACCAGAGCTATATCTGGAAAAACTAAACACAGATATAAATTGGCATGAAAAACACTACAAAACCCACACCAACCAAGGATCAGAACGGGGGCTTATTCTTCTCTGGTCTGTAATGAAATAACAGACAAAAGAATCTAAATTAAAAATAAAAATACTAATATTTCAGTTTAAAGCGGCTTCTGCAGTTCCTTGTGTACAGATGGGCCTCACTGAGTTCCGATCAGGTGGAGCATGGTTCTGTTTGTATGGGCTCTCCTCAGTAGGAGTGAGTGGGTTCCAGCGTATCAGGATTGGTCTGCGTATTATGTTTCGGGCCAGATTGGCTGCATGGATGTGGGAGGAGAAGGACACTTTAATTACTCAACTCTGCTACATTTCCCTGCTGGTGCCAGGGATGGAACAATCAACTCTGTGGTCACATGCCCTCTTCTCCAGCCACAGCTGCATTTATTTCTCTGTGCCTTGTGTAGACTCTGTGATTCTGCTATTGTTAATTATGTGCTCTTACAGTGTGATTCTCCTCATGTGTTGATACAGGAGCTATGAGTCCTCTGTCCCAGGAGCTCCTGAATAACCAAGACTTGGCGTTTCTGGCCACCCTGGAGTTCCTCTCTCTAAGCGTGTCCTTTGACCTGTCCCACGGACTTGCTTACAAACCACTGGATATCCGCCGCAAGTTGCTCAAATTGCTGGACCTGATGGACTGTTCCAGACCGCTGCACCTCAGAATGGTAGGTTACCTTTAACCTTTGACATCACTTATGATCCACAAGCCAGTCAGTGCAGTGTGGTATAATTGCTAATGCACTTTTCTGTTAACTCAAGAAAGAGGTCTTAGATAGTCTCAATACACAGGTAAATTTTGTCAAACAAAAATAAAAACATTATTAACCTAAAATGTTTATTTTTCAGGATTTGGCTTAGTTTTTGTGCCATTTTTGTATGTATTTTTTTATTAAAAAGCAGCCAAATTACCAAATATATAGAAAATTAATAAAAAAGACTTTCTCACCCCATGTTCTTGTGCAGTACCTGCTTCTGCTGAAGGAACTACCTGCAGAAGAGATGTCTCTGGCTGCAGAGGAGCTTGACTCCCTACTCAAGCCGCTCGCGTAAGGACAGTTTTGGCAGTTTTCTGCTGTTTCTAGGAAGTTGCTATTTACCACAGTTTGGTAGATCTCCTCCTCAAATGCATTGGTAATGAACTGATGAGCTGAACCAGGTGTATTTGAGCAGGGAGATGACCAAAAGGGGCTAGACACAGAGACTCTAAGACTGTCTTATGATATCCTGTTAAAAAAAATTATCATGGAAAAATAGAATAAAAGTCTTATAGTTTTTATGTTCTGATTATTTTGGGACATGTAGCTCATGAAATGAATAGATAAAAAATAATAGTAATATTGTAATTATAGATGATACACACACACACACACACACACAGTACTGTGTAAATAGAATTTTTTTTGTATTTGATGTTACTACCCATTGCTTAATGTCTTATAGGTACACTTGCTCAAAGGCAGGGAATTTGTAGAACTATATTCAGTTGTATGGCCAATCAGTTATACCAAATAGGTAAAATACAGGCATTTACTGAAACTGAAACAGCTGTGTAGCAGGAAAACAGTTTAATGACAGGAACCAGACGTTGTTTTCATGGAAAAGTTGCATTAATAAAGCCATGCCTCCGACATGGAAACAAGGCCAAGCAACTCAACTGTCCACACAAACATAGGAACAGGGGACAGAAACATGGCAGCAGGTGCTCTGGACTGACGAGTCTTAATTTTGCAGCCATATTCGCTGCAGTTTGCTGATGGCCTGGGGAGCAGTACAATAATGAGTGTCTGCAGGCAACAGTGAAGCATGGTGGAGGTTCCTTGTAAGTTTGTGGCTGCATTTCTGCAAATGGAGT
The DNA here is from genome assembly GCA_037576955.1 of Lepidarchus adonis. Taxonomy (NCBI): domain Eukaryota; kingdom Metazoa; phylum Chordata; class Actinopteri; order Characiformes; family Lepidarchidae; genus Lepidarchus; species Lepidarchus adonis. The sequence continues at coordinate 23,133 of JBBIGC010182286.1, forward strand.
TTGAGATTGGGTCAGGACTGAGGTTTGGAATAACCTACCAGCAGAGTTCCTTCATAAACTGCAAGCGTACCTAGAAGTATTAATGATGTTTTCTCTTATGTTCATTCACTTGAAATACAATATGATGTTTCAAGATATATTATGAGATTGTAGTGTAATACAGTGTATACGGAAAGTATTCAGACCCCCTTAAATTTTTTCTCTTTGTAATATTACAGCCATTTGCTAAAATCATTCAAGTTAATTTTTTCCCTCATTAATGTACACACAGCATCCCATATTGACAGAAAAACATAGAATTGTTGACATTTTTGCAGATTTATTAAAAAAGAAAAACTAAAATATCACATGGTTTTAAGTGTTCAGACCATTTACTGCGACATTTATATATTTAACTCAGGTGCTGTCCATTTCTTCTGATCATTATTGAGATCTTCATTTGAGTCCAGCTGTGTTTGGTTATACTGATTGGACCTTACAGCTCACAGTGCATGTCGGAGCAAAGGATGCAAAAATGTTAACAATTCTGTGTTTTTCTGTCAATATGGAGTGCCGTGTGTACATTAATGGGGAAGAAAATTATTATTTAAAAATATTTAGAATGCAGTCATATGTAATGCAGTCAAAATCATTATAAATCAGTGCTAATGAAAGGGCTCTTTCAATATTACAAATAACCCCCCTTTTATCTATATTCTATTCATTGCTTGCTCATTTTGTCTCTGTAAAGCATACTGACTGTGGTTTTATTTAGATTGAATAAATAATTGTTTGGGACCCTTGTTTTGGACAGGGATGTGTGTTCCCTGTATCGGCAGGACCAAGAGGTGTGTTCGGCTGTGCTTTTGTCCTTATTGCCCTGTGTGCGCAGCCTGGGCCGCCTGCGCTGCTTGACTGAAGGGGGTGATGAGATGGACCATATACGGGGAACGCTGCTGAAGGTTGTCTCAGGCTTCAGGTGGGAAATCCTCTTCTTCTGAGAGGTTGTGTAGGTTTTAACAAGGTGATGATTTTATGGGCTTTACCAAAGATGCAATGGCCTAATTCTTTTTTTTTCCTTCACAGCATCTTGGGTAGAAGTGGAAAATGCACGTCAGATGTGAAAGCTGCTCTGGGCCACTGTTTACTTGCTTTACTGGAGGTGAGGGAGGTGGTAGACCAATTCTTCATGCATTATATTTATATTTATACAGTTACACAATATACACAGTATTCCTCTGAGTGATTGGGGGAGAGGGAGGACTACCTTACCCTCCCAGAGAGGGATAGAGGACAGTTATGCTAAGTGTGTGTTTGTGTGTGTGTTTGTGTGCGTGTGCGCATGTGCATGTGCGTGCACGCGCTTAGGCTGACCCTTGTTGTAAATGGGCAATCTTGAATCTGAGGGAGGAGGATCTTCCAGTGTGTGCGGTTCTGTCTTCCCACCTTGCTGACCATCACCACTATGTTCGCATCCACGCAGCCTTAAATGTGGAGAGGTAGGTTTTTCTGCTGGACTATGGGTTGAGCAGATGAAGAAATGAAGGTAACATGAACGAGCAGTGCTGTCTGACTGCTAATACTCATTACTTATTTACCTAATTTACACTAATTACACTAATTGGCAGTCCTGAGACTTTGTTCACCACTAGCCAGGTTAGCGATCATTGCAGGGTAAGGGCGCTGTTCAAACCCCTATTTCAGCCACCTTTCCTGAGGTGGTTTGCATAACAAAGCAGAGCTAATGGACCTGAGTTAGTGTCTAGGTTTGTAGATGGGCTAGTGGGTGGGCAGTGACAAGGGAGCTCCTTATGTGAATTCTCGTTGCTTTTAAGAAATGTAGTGTTAAAGAGACCATATTATATAGTTAATATTGTCTGTCCTGTGGCACGCTTAACTCAGAAATTAGTACAGGGTGAAACACACCTTACAACTTTTGCCTGAATGGACATTACAAAAACAATGATGTGAGAACACAGCCTTGTTTCTATAGATTGATTGTGTGGGCTTGGGGGGTGACGGTTCCCTCAGCGTAGTGAGGAGACATGCGAGTGTGATATTTAATGGTGCACTGCTTACTCTCATCTTCTGCAGATTGTTCTTGGTGAAAGTTGATCAGGGCCGAGAGCAGAAGAAAATGCTCCCGCTGAAACACCAGCAGACAGCTTTTGAGAACGTCTACCTGAAAGCTCAGGAGGGGATGAAAATTCAGGTAAATCTCTTTGAACATGTCTGTAAAGTTCCTTCCCACAGACTTGAGAATAAAATTGTGGGTGGTCTTCAAGAGATGTTTGGCTATTATTAGATGATGGAGTTCTGTAATGTCGATGTGAGATTTATCTGTACATTTTCACTATAACTTTAGAGGTAATTATCATTAAAACTAAAATTCCTTCTAATTAACAACTGGCTAAATATGTAAATAATTAGGTCTTAATGGTGTAACATTAAGAGTGTCCTCAATTGTGGTAGGTGGTATTTACTGGGGTGTGTATGACATTGGAGTGCACTGGAGTGCAGTGTGAATAGATAAATGGCCATGGCTGTGGGGTTGGTGGAACCCAGCACAGATGATGGGCAACATCCCAGACACAAGTATCCGAAGCTGGTTTCCAGATGTTGTGTGTGCACCGATGCCCACTGTTCCATTTCCCATGCCCATGTTCATGATTGCTGCACTGCTCAGTGATGTGTGTCAGTTAAGTGAAGGATGTTTTTTGGATCAGATTTATGTTCTTTAAGTATTGGAGGTCTTATTATGAGAATCTACTGTGTTTATTTCCTTTATTATTCTTTATCTTCTCCTTAATGTTGGGATGAAGCTACTAATTATTCAGAAAATGTTAAAGACCACCATGAGAGGGAAGGTTTACAATAAAGAAGTCATACACTATTCATCCCCCACCCCCCTTCTCTAAAGCATCTCCATAACAGGTGGAGTGTTGTAGGTATGCAGTACTCAGTACCAGGGATCCAAGGAAGGACAACTGGTGATTTGTCCACAGGGTTATGGTCAATCAAAGCTCTCTGATGCATGTAGGAAGTAAAGGCTAGCCCATCTGGTTAGGTCTCAGTTCATATTCTGCACCAGAATCAGAGCTGTTTCAGGAGCATGATGGGGACCTACTCAATATTAGGCAGATTGTCCATGTTCTCTCATCTGGTCATTTGATTTCCTAATGTTCTGTACAGAGAAACCGAGCCCCAGAGGAACTCCCTGATGAAACCTTTAACCGTAGAGCCACTTTGCTGAAGAGCCTTTCCATGGTCATGTGCTGCAGCCCAGTATGTGAAAAACAGGCGCTTTTCGCTCTCTTCCAGTCGCACAAGGAGAACGCAATCGAAGAGCAGCTAATAAAAAAGGTATAGATGATAAAAAATTGGACAAAAAGCATTGTATTAAACTGTTTGAAGTGAGATAAATGTCCTTGTTTGCTGTGCAGGTGCTATGCAGTGTGTCTCGTTCTTTGGGCTACAGAAGCTCCAAGGCGTTCGTCTGCTCTCATCTGTATTACCTTGTGGCTGAGTGGCTGGGCCAGAGAGAGACAGACTCCACCTACACACTCCAGTCCTTCCCTTACACACTCCTGGATTACAGCACTCTGGAGGATTTCTACAGGTATAGATTGTACACCTTGTTGTTAGACTTACTGGACATTTTTTTGGAAACACCCACCATACTGGATGTACTTTATAGGTGAATATAGCTCATCTGTTTCCCCCATCACCATCATGGGAAAATGACCCACCGCTGACCAGACAGTTTGGGTAGTGGGATGTTCTTAGCACAGCAGCACATGACGATGGTCCTGGTTGCAGGCTCTGCATTGCTTTACACTGTGTACAATGGAAATTTTTTATCAGAAAAACACCTCACTTTGCTTTGTTCATCCACATAGTGTTTAAGCCTTTTGGATGTTTACTTTGTTTGGCAGATACTCTTATCCAGAGCGATGTACGTGGTGCTTTTATTTTAGTTTAGAGCTGCTTGTCCATCAAGATCCTGCCGGAGCTGCAGATTATCCTCACACAGAGAGAAAATGTCTTTTTTTTATTGTAAGAAAGTTTGTTAGTTTGAGTCCATGTCCAGTTTTCTTTAAAGAGGTGGGTCTTCACTCATTGTTTGAAGACAGAGAGGTTCTTTGTAATGGCTGGGGAAGTTGTCCTAATGTCTGTCTTTGATTTTTGAGAAGGTGGGATTCCCGTCAGGATGAGAATGATGCTTTATAAGGGTGAGCTGCATCATTGTAGATAGGTCAGTAGGGGCTGGACTAAATTTTGCTTTGTAAGACTGCATTAAGATGGGGAACTACGTCCAGTAACCCAGCTGTTCTCCTGAAACACCTCAGTCATCGGACTAATTTTTTACATCGGCAAGTCTGCAAATACACATTCTCAAAACAGAGGTGATTACTGTGGACTTCAGAAGACTCTGCTCTGCTCCCCCTCACAATATTAAACAATCAATACATGAAGCAGGAGGCCAATACCAACCTCATCCTCAGAAAGTCTCAATAGAAGATGTACTTCTTCAGTCAGCTGAGGATGTTTGGTACTCCACTAGAATCAGGAAAAGAACGATTTTCAGACTTCTCGCACCCTGGCAATGTCCTCTTTGATTCCTCCTCTCAGACAAATGTTACAGGTCCCTTTTCACCAAGACTGTTAGACATACGGGCATTTTCTTCCATCAGGCCATCACCCACATGAACAGTTGGCAGAATATCTCCACAGAATAACTTCTATTACCTGCCCATTAATCTCTAGGTTTTGGCTCAGGCTTAAGGTTCCAAATAAGCCTTCAACATGCTACAAGGAGAAATGGGAGTGAGACAAAACAATTTTTGAGCATCAATTAATTGACAACAATGCTTAAGCTGAAACAAAATCTTAGGACCACATGCCTTTAAAAGGTCAAATCTGTGAGAAAATGTGAATTCATTGCCATTTTCTGTCAGGTTCACACTGTCATGACGCTCTAATGGCAAAGGGAAGAAAAGGTTCCCTTTTTGAATGTGGTCGGGTTGTTGAACTGCATAAACAGGTCTCTCAGTGGCATCGCTGCTGAGGTGGGACGCAGTACATTTGGAATTTCTTAAATGATCCTGAGGGGTATGGAACACAAAAATCCAATTGGATTCAATTGGCTGTGCGTGAAGACACTGAGCGATCCTCGACACAAATTAAGGTCGATACTGGTGCCGACTGCAGCCCCATAACCATCAGACAGCATCTGAGACTGAACGGCTTCAACAACAAAAAACGTCTTTAAAGGTCTTGTTTCCTTGAACGCCACAGAACTGGCTGTTTGGACTTTGCAGGAGAGCAGCAAACATTGGACATTGAAAGGTGGAAGAAGGTTTTATTGTCTGATGAGAAAAAATGTAACCCTGATGGTTTCCAACATTACTGGAATGACAAGCAGATCCCGCTTGAGATGTTTTCTACATTCTACCCTGATTTCTGTTTTGGGGGGTTTACTGGGTTTTTGGAGGTGTGGTTTTAAACAGCTTTAAAACGGCCTGTTTCAGTTTAAGTGTTGTTTTCATGCTCAAAAAATGTTTTGTCTCACTCCAATTTCTTCTTGTAGCATGTTGAAGCTCTACTTGGAACCTTGTTAAGATCCAATTTTTTTTTAATTTTTCAAGTGGTCTTAAACTATTGATCAGGACTGAATATATATTGACAATATACATGTATGGTAGATGTGCCCTGCACATGGTCTCGCCTCTGCCTGTGATAGTGTGTGAATGCACAGTTGGGGGGAAGACACATTGTCATGATCTGACGGTTTCTGTCAGCTCTGTTTTCTCTCTTGGATGCCATGGGTGCTTTATCCTTCTTTCGTCCTTTGTTTCAGGTCTTCCTATCATGTGCTTATCCCACACTTGGTCTTCCTCAATGACTTTGAGCAAGTGAAGTCTATCGGCAGTCAACTAGGGATGGACTGGAGGAAGCTCCTGGCTGACTGCTTCCCAAAGATTATGGTGAACATCCTTCCACACTTTGCCGTCCCCAGCCAGGACACCCAAGCAGCGCAGCAGAGAGAGAAAGCTCATCAGGTTTATGACCTGCTGAAAGACGATGGCTGTCTGGGGAAACAGGTGGGAAATCCTCAAGTTTGGTACAGACCCTCTTAAATTTAGGACAGTTTGCTTCTGCAGTGAGCAGGGGATATTCATTCTTTGATTGATTGATTGATTGATTCATTCATTCATTCATTCATTCATTCATTCATTCATTCATTCATTCATTCATTTATTTAAAATAAGCAATGCCTCTGACCCACCTTTCTTTAGTTCATTATGTATAAATAATAAAATAATAGTTACATTTGGTGCACAAAAAATGTTTTATGTTCCTTAAAGAACAATTAGTTAACTAAGAAGAAAACAAAGTAAAATTATGGGCTGCTTTACCATTAGGACAATTAAGTGAATTGTGTTTGTCATTGTGAACACATCCCATTACACAAAGTGCACCACAGTGAAAGATGACTTCTGTATTTAACCAATGCACAATTGGAGCATTGCTCACCTTGCTCAAGGGTACCTCAGTGGAACCTGGGCTGGTACTTGAATCTGCAACCCTCCGGTCAGAAGGACATGGTCTTGACCACTAGGCCAGCACTAATTCAAGCTTTTATTTTTTACTAATACTGTTACTTAAGCATCTTTCACACATGCACTGCAATCTGGAGCTGGACATGATCCTAATCGGTCAGACGATTCATCAACTGGACTTCACACTCCCTGCACCTGAGTAGTTCATGACCAATTGAGCCTGTGTGTGACTGTCTGAAAGTTTGCAGCAAGCAAGTGGGTGTGTTGATTTAACTTGATTTAATGAAACTGGCAGAAAAAACCCTCAAAGGTTGAAGAAGAACGGTCGTTCACATGAAGATGCCAACATCAACTTCTGATGGAGGAAATTCAGGAACTTTTGTTGGTAAGAGCCAATGTCCAATCATGAAGGTTTGACAACTGGAAACTCATCCCGACCTACACACCCACCAGATCCCTCAGATCAGCGAGGGAACAGCGGTTGGAGATTCCACTTCCACAAGAAGTCAAACACCACTCCAGACTCTTCTCCTTCATTCTCCCTCACTGGTGGAACGAGCTGCCCAGACACATCAGAACTG